>JAMQGT020011803.1:0-86483 GCA_024447675.2 Pterophyllum scalare
ACAGTTATATAAGCTGCACACAGACTACTTTTCATTGTGTCAAAGTGTCATTTTGTCAGTGTTGTCCCATGTACGTAAATATCTGCAGAAATGTGAGGGGTGTACTCACTTTTGTGATACACTGTATATGTGCCAATTTTGACCCGGAACAGCCATGATGTACATAAGAGGCCTTACAGTATGTAGACCATGGCCTCACACACACACACACACACACACACACACACACAACACTAAAAGACCTCGATATTTATACACACTGTTCCCCTGACTTTTCAAGATGACTGAATATGTAATGGAGATCACCGATATCTAGCACTATATGGTGTAAGATGCATATTTCTGAGTCTGTAGACCTGCCTGTATTATTAAATGGATACTCAAGAGTGATGCTGAGTTTTCATTTGTAAAACAAGACCATGGACACGATTGATGCATGAAAACACTTTTGATACTAGAGTGGTTGCTAATTAATGAATATTGGTAGCACTATCAGAATGAGGTAAAAACAAACCAAAAAAAAGGAGGAGAAATACATAAATTAGATGAAAATGTGGGAACACATGACTTATTGGTCAATCAAACAAACCATGTCCCAGGAACGTCACTTAAATTATGACTACAAACAAGGTAATGACTTTTGGAAGAATAGTGTTTCATTGCCAAAGAGCAAGGAAAGCTGTTCTAGTGGCACATGAAGGCTCCACACATTACTTAGAGATTTTATGTTGATTTTTCCCTTTATTTGTTATGTGTCTGTAGCTGTTCAGCTGCAAAATGTATCACATTTGTTCATCAGGTAGGTGCTAACATTGCAGTTTGGTGCTTAGTGAGCTTTTAGAGCCTTTTCCTGAAAACAGCTGCCTTTTTCTGTCACACTAACAGAGCAATAGCTCCAGTCCCAGCTGCAGATTTGGGTGATGATTCTCTTTTAGTTCATCAATAACCCTTTTCACATATGAGTGAATTAGACAATACCTACTTTTTTTGTAACACAAGCTGGCAAAGAGATCACTCATTCGTTGCAGTTGTGCTTAAGACAGGAAATGTGACATTTCTTGATTTGAGCCTTGCTTGCTTCAAATATTCTGCTTAAAATACTCTTTATGGGAAAAATGTTAAAGTGAAAAATATGTTTATTGTAAAATGTATTGATGTATGTTAAACTGCAATTAGGTATCTCACATTCATTGAGCTCTTTCAACGTGATTGATCAACTGCGGCAACTGGTTTTAGCTGCCAAAACAACTTGCACTAGTTGACTGAAAAGACAGAGACACTCAGGGCCTCATTTATTCTCATAACTTTTGTCCCTCAGAGCTAGGCATCTCTTAAAAAGTAGGTACAGTCTCTTCTTACCACATACAAAGTACATATTTCCTCTTAATTTGTGCAATATAAAAATCTGTGAGCTATGTTAAAACTTTCATTCAATCACTTCAGTGTCATTAAACAACCTTTTTTTTTTTTTGGTTAGTTAGTTTTACAAAGATCACCAGAAATGTAAAACCAGATGCTTAGATCTATGACTTTAGCACAATGGTATTATGCAAGAGGAACTAAAGACAGCACAGCACTACATGTTTGCTGGTGTACATTTTACGCTTGATTTCTACCATTGCCCAGCTGGTTTTTTTAGGTGTGGCTTTAGGTTGTAGTGACACACTTTACAAAGAAAACAGCACTGAGTAAAATATGTAATCAATTTCTACTCTTACTTGTAATGTATTGCAACAATATATTTATTTAACAGAGGTGGGTTTGAGGTTCAGGACATTTCTCTGTAAGAAGTGAAAATATCCAATGATGGGGCACCATAAGATTCATGAAACAATCCAAGAGATGTATTGTGTTTCATAAGATCTCCCAGCAGGGAGATGGGGGTGGGGGTGGGGGTGGGGGGCTATCCTAGCTGCCATTGGCCAAGAGGCAGGGTACACCCCAGACAGGTTGCCAATCTGTTGCAGGGCCAACAAAGAGAGACAGATGACCATCCACACTTACATTCACACCTAGGATCATTAGTTAACCTAACCCCACTAACTGCATGCCTTTGGACTGTGGGAGGACGCTGGAGTAGCCAGCCCGAGAACATGCAAACTCTACACAGAAAAAGCAAGGACCTCCTTGCTGTGAGGCAACCGTGCTAACCACAAATCAAATGTCTTCAGGAAAAATTCTCGGAAAGAGATAAGAAAAAAATGTTTCCTAGGTATATCACAGATTATGTAACTGTTAAATAAAACAAAACAATAAGAGACTTGTGCCATGTCAAGGGTTCATTTCTTGGACTTCTTACCATCAGTTGTGTTGTGAAGAGGTAGAGTTGGTATGCAGTTAAAAGCCCTATTGGAGTAATTTTCTTATCCATATTATGCAAAAACTACTCAACTAAGTAAAGAAAAACTACAGTCCATCATCACTTTAAGAAAAGAAGGTCAGTGAATCTGAAAAAGTTCAGGAAGTTTGAAAGTGTCCTCAAGTGCAGTCGCAAATACCATCTAACGTTAAGATGAAACTGGCTCTCGTCAGGACCACCCCAGGAAAGGAAGACCAAGAGTTCCCTCTGTTGCACAGGATCAGTTCATCAGAGTTACCAGCCTCAGAAACTGCAAGTTAACAGCACCCCAGATAAGAGCCTACCTAAATGCTTCAGAGTTCAAGTAGCACACACATCTCAACATCAACTGTTCAGAGAAAATTCCATGAATCTGGACTTTATGATTGAATTGCTGCAATGAAGCCACTTCTAAGGAAGAAGAACAAAAGGAAGAGAAGGGCTTGGACTAAGGAACACAAGGAATAGACATTAGATCAGTGGAAATCTGTCCTTTGGTCCAAATTTGAGATTTTTGGTTCCAATGCCATGTCTTTGTAAGACGCAGGAAAGAATGATTCCTACGTGTGTAGTTCCCACCGTGAAGTATGGAGGAAGTGTGATGGTATGGGGCTGCTTTGCTGGTGACACTGTTGCCAATTTATTAAAATCAAAGGCACACTTAACCAGAATGGCTACCACAGCATTCTGCAGTGACATGCCATCCCATATGGTTTGCATTTTGTGGGACCATCATTTGTTTTTTAGCAGGACAATGACCCCAAACACACTTCCAGGCTATGTAAGGGTTACCTACCTAAGTAAGAGGGTGACAGAGGGTTGCATCAGATGACCAGGCCTCCACACTCACCTGATCTAAACCTAATTTAGATGGTTTGGGATGACTTGGACTGCAGAGTAAAGGCAAAGCAGCCAACAAGTGCTCAGGCACCTCTGGGAACTCCTTCAAGACTGTTGGAAAACCATTTCAGGTGATTGCATATTGGCATTCTCTCAAAACTATAATCCAAGCAAAAGGTACTTCCTCTGAAGAATCTAAAATCTAAAACCTATTTTGGTTCAACACTTTAAAGTTTACTACACAATTCCTTATGTGTTCCTTGATAGTTTGGATGACTTCAGTATTTACAATGTAAAAAATTTTGACGGGTACTGTAATTCATTAAAAATATACAATAATGACAATAAAGACATTCTATTTGATATATGTTAAGAAAATAACAGTGCTATGTAATCAAATAAAGACCACAGCAAATAACATCACAAGTTTATTTCTGTACAAATAAACCAGATTTTGTATAAACTGTACAATTATTTAAACATGCGCAGACTAAAGAAATCATACCATTGAACAAATATAAAAGAAATCAGAAAACCAGTAAATTCACTGTGCAAATGTACAATTTATAAATTATATTAACTATCTTAGTATGCCTACACCATGTTTGTTTTCTACACTGACTGGTTTACAGAAAGAGGTATAACTTTTATGGATCACAGATGGACATACTGTTAGGAACGTCTCTCTTGCTTCTCTTGATGCAGACAGTGGCGGTCCACATCAAAAAGCAACAGATCATTGGCAGGCCATTTCAAGAAATCATTTTAGCTTCAGACTAATGACTCATTCCAGCTCAGTGAAGCGAGCAAACATGGCTTTGCGGACTGCGTCTTTGTAGGTGTCTGAAGGAGAGAGTGTGTAGTTGGTTCCTTTAGTGCCGAGTCCAGCTCCCTTCGTTCTCAACTGTGCCTGAGGAGGAAATGGCGTTGAGCATTTTGTAGAGCTGCATAAAGTTACTGATTAACTATGACACCATAATTGTTGCAAATACCTCAATTGGTGCTGTGATGCCCTGCTGGTTGCGCCCAAGACCTTTCCCCTCCTTCCAGCCCATGGCCTGCAGCATCTTGTTCCCAATATTGTCGCTGTTAAGGCCATCTTTAGTAGGCTGTTCATAGTTACTGTACATGAAAGAGAAACATTTTTTAAAATGGCAAAAACAAACACTAGAGGAACAACATTTCACACAAATCACTAAATTAAACAAAGTTGCTTACATGACTGGTGCTGGTTGACTAAATTTCTTCTTTTTAGGTGCCGGGGGTTCAGGGATACCATATTTTTCTCTTCTCTCAGCTGCTCTGTCCCTATATTTCATCTATAGACCAGAAAGATAAAAACATTGAATTTTAAATTCATCCATATTAAAAAAGGGAGAGACAATGACTCAGAAGTAAGTGAGTAATTCTATACTAAGTTTTACCTCGGTCTCTTTTCTCTCCAACTCCTCCAGCTCTGCTTCACTCATTTTGGATCTGCGGAGAACTTCAAGGTTTTTCTATGGAGAGACCAATGGAATAATGAGTGTGTTTCTTTGGACTATATTCATTGTTAGGTCTGAAGGCAATACATGTAATGTTACCTTGTGAAGGTCAGAGAGTTGCTGATGTCGGATTAGACTCTCTTTATTGGGAAACTGTCTCCTACACAGCAAACAAGCCAACTTTTTCCAGTCTGTCAGCTTATCCTGGCCTCCCTCACCACCTTCAGTTTCGACTCCTCCCTCCTCAGGATCACTGTCTCCACTGTAGGCTGCCACAAGGCCGCACTAACCACACCATGAATAAACAAGCATAAGAATTATTTGCATGTGTAAGACCAGAGTATTACTAAGATTAACACTTTGGAATATATTTTAAATCTCCCAATAATCATAATACTGCTAGGAATGTAGCCAACCAAAATGAGAGATGTAGAAAATACTCACCTTTGAAGAAGTGACTGAGGTGGTTGGTGCCTCCTCTTCGGGGGCCCTTAGCATCTCCGGGATGAGTCTGTCTAGACTTGCCTGCTGGAAAAGAAAAGTAGATCCACTGAGGACAAAGAAGCATTACACATGCAGTTTTGACACTGAAGGCTAATGAGATACCTTCTTTTCAAACAAAGTGTATCCAGCGTCAGCAGCTGCTGCCTCCTTCCTTTCTTCTTGACTAATAGGCTGAAAGCTACTTTTAAAGTTTTCCTTCTGCTTGTTGAGACTTTTAGCCCACCGTTCCATGTCCTTAGCAATCTGCAGGAAAACAGATTTAAATATATAGTTGAAAATATAGAAGAAATTAAGAAAACTGAATAGAAAATTGGAAAAAGCTGCTTCAGGATTAATATCAGGATTCATGCACCTTTCACTTGACAGAAAACAATAACTACTTAAGTTAATTTGAGAAACTTTATTCTCCATATTGTGAGCAAAAAAGTTTTTTTTTAAACCTTTTATTTTACCAGGTAAAAATATAATGTAAAAATTTACAAAACACGACCTGGCCAAGAGGCCCCAATCATATCAGGTCCAATACACATAAATACACATATTTACATACAGTTAAATACAGTTTAAAAACAGCCCTTATGTTGCTGCCACGGTGTAACTCGGTCTAACGCAGTAACCTGAACTATCCATCAAAGTGACCAATTACATTAGGCTCTGTTGGGAATTTTTATCACTTTGATATTGGTATTTTATTATTACTATTTTATATCATTTATTAGTACCTATATTAGTCACACACACACTGGATTAATGAACACTGTAAGCTTTAGATCAGTAGAATAAAACTGAGGCCTGTTATAGTCACTCCCTTAGATGCACAGGGCCTCACTTTTAGCTCCTGCTGAGACCACTCATCTATGTTTAAAAGTTTCACTTTTATCTAATGCACAACCTTTTGTTAACATAACACTGTATCACCTTTTTAATAAAGTTCAAGTTGCTTAGGACAGTGGGGCCTTTAAATTTGGGTTTGAAGACCCACCTGCATTTGTTTAATGTGAATAAAGCATGGGAATAAATTTTGTATACTTAGATAAAACTGCCCTAATGAGCTTTGTTTAGTGGGAGTTTTAACAGCTGTCAGAGGGAGTATTTTTGGGGCAGTATTTTCACATGGAATTAGTGGAGTCCAAAGGTGATTGGTCTGCTTCAGGTTTTAGGGGACAACACTATGTAAATTAGGAGGGGTCAAAGGCAAGTGGGCAGTTACCATCTTTAAAGATATAAAATAAGGTGCTTGTTATTTGTCTCGCACCCTTACTTTTGCTCTTCCATTTCCTGCCCTCTTTTTCTCTTCCTGTTTCAGCATCTTTCGGTCTCTTTGTCTCTCTCTTTCTCTCTCTGTCTTTGTGTGTGTATTCTAGTCTTAGTTCTGTTACTATATGCGTTTTGGATTTTGTCTGTGCTTTGTGTAACCAGTATGTCTGTAATAAACAGCCTGCACTGGAACCTGCTCATCCCAGTGATTCTTTGGAAACTGTGGATTTAATCGAATTTTATACAGGATTGAATCCACTTCATTTCGGCCAAAAAGGAACATGGGGAGCCCTAAAATTACGACCCAACAGAAGAAAGTCAGTTTCTTCACGGGCATAGAATTCAGGTCCATGCATGTAAAGTTTCCTTAAGAGAGCGTGAACCCACAGCAACATGGGCGTTTGCCCTGCCGTAGGGGTGGGGTTACTAATAGACTGATAGGTCAGATGCGTGCAGGCCAGGCCCAGGTGGAGAAATTTTCATTTTAGACTTTCCATCAGTTTCCCCCCTTTTCCATTAAAGAAAATAAAGTTACAATTTCAAGCAGTTCCAAGCACTACATCAAAAAAATTCAAGCACTTTTCAAACCTTGAAAACAAAATATTAAAATCCATAACACACCTGCTGAGCTGTCTTGCTTTTGGGCTTCTCCTTTTTCTCCTTGCCCTCTTTTGGTTCTTTAGTGCCTGTCGCTGCAGAACCACTTGTTTTGGCATCGTTTGGTCCAGTGTTTGTTGGGTTGGCTGGTATGTATGTCTGCTTCTCACTGTCCCAGTAAAGAAACTGCTGAGTCTGAGAATTGTAGTAATACTGAAAAGGAGAAACACCAATTTACATGAAAAGAAAAAAAAAAGAAAAAAGGATCAACTCATAGACCAGACACAAAAACACACAACTCGCATAAGGTGGATGTGTGCTACCTACATGTGTATTTGGGTCATAGTAGAGGCCAGTCTGAGGATCATAATAGTAGCCAGAAGACTCATCATACTGATAGGTGGATGTATCAGGAACAGCTGTCAATTATAAAACACAACAGCATTAAAAATGGCAGTAAAAATGTTTCTCTGCAAACTGGAAAAAGACATAAATAAAAGAGCATTTTAGTTTTTGATTCCTTATTTCTATCAAGCTTGTTTACTGATGCAGGTTAAAAGGCAGACATCTCGTGTGATGGACTTCAACGAAATAATGCAATATCCGGTCACCTTATGCCCCACACATTTGTTTAGGCACATCAAAGGAAAAAAAACAAAACATCCCTTTTAAACTAGAGACTGCAGACTGTAGTTCTAGCCAAGCTCCATTCATAGAAACACTTCAACACACAACAGTGACCTTGGGAGATCTGGCATGTTTCTATGCACGTCACAGGTCAGCTGTGCCAGTTTAAAGGGGTCTTATGAAAACTTCAGGTATCATAATGCTTTCAAAGAAAGCTGGCACAACTATCAGAAAGCTGTGAAAACTGAAAAACTAAGCATCTCACTGGTATTATTTTAAACAACTCTCACAAACCTCGTGTTTTTTTCAATACAATTAACTGTTACCTTAAACCCCCTCAATACACATCTCCTAATTTCTCTTCAAGCTCTTGTGAAAAAGTTCTCCAGTTCTTTGTGGATAAGGTTACCAGGATCCGAACAAACATCTTGGCTCTGACTATTGATCCGTCTACTCCTGTTGAATGCCCTGCTGTTTTCAGGCAATGTGAACTGGTGTCTCTCCCTTTTCTTGAGAAAATAATTTCTGATCTAATATCCTCAGCCTGTCCCACCGATATGACCCCGACTCGCTTATTCACGGAAGTTTGGGACACCATCAGGCCTAATATATAGTCTATTATAAACAGTAGTCTTGTTTCTGGTTCCCTTTCTTGTTCCCTTATACTACAAACAAGTAGTGGTGCAGCATTTGATTAAAAAACAAACAAAAAACAAATCTTGATACCTCAGTCCTTTCTAATTTTCACCCAATCTTTAAGCTCCCGTTTATTTCTAAGATTTTAGAAAAGGTGGTTCTTCTGAAGTTTCAATCTTTTTTAGATATGCATAAGATACTTGAGGTGTTTCAGTCTGGCTTTAAGGCATTTCACATCACAGAATCAGCTATTTTAAAAGTTTTTAATGATGTTTTATTGGCTACCAACTCTGGGGATTCTGTTATTTTTATATTATTATGCTTTTAGATCTCACAGCTGCCTTTGACACGTTTGACCACAGTATTCTCATTTCTCACCTTGAGCACTGTGTGGGGGTAAAAGTCATAGTTTTGAAGTGGTTTAAGGCATACCTGTCAGACAGAAGTTTCAGGGTCAGTTTTGGAGGCTCAACTTCTTCCTCTACCCCCTTTTTATGTGGAAATGTTTTGCGGCCGATTCTTTTTTCTTTATATTTACTTCCCCTAGGGTCAATTTGGAAAAAAAAAATATGGCATCTCCTTCCATTTCTATGCTGACGATTCCCAAATCTATCTGCTCCTGAGAGCAAACGAAAGCTCTCTGGAAGCTCTCTGAAAATATTATTTAAATGTCTTAATGACATTAAAGCCTGGATGGCTTTAAATCTTTTGCATTTTAATGAACGCAAGACTGAGGTCATGACACTTAGATCCAGTAGTTTGAGCAGTACTGCAAAATTGAACCTGGGCCCACTTGATCCTTATGTGAGGTCTGTGGTAAATAATCTTGGTGTGAAAATAGACTGCTCTAAAGCTGGAGAAACAGATAAACTCTGTGGTGAGATCAGGCTTTTACCAACTGAGGCTCCTTTCTTAGGTCAAGCCCTTCTTATCTTTAAAAATTTTTGAAAGAGTGATACACACTTTTATTTCTACCAGACTTGACTACTGTAATGCCCTGTAGGTTGGTATACACCAGTCCTCTCTTTCACGCCTTCAATTGGTCCAGAGTGCAGCCGCTCGCCTTCTTACTAGAACTCCTAAAACTGAGGATATCTCCCCTGTGCTAGCCTCCCTTCACTGGCTCCCTGTGCATTTCAGGATTGATTTTAAGATTTCATTGTATGTTTTTAAATCTCTAAATGGGCAGGTCACCAAACTACTAACACCTTACATTCCCACTAGGTTACTGAGATCCGCTGACCAGCTACTTCTCAGTGTTCCTATAACTAGGCTTAAAAGCAGGGGGACCGAGCTAACCTAACTTATTTTTATTCTTTGGCCTTCAAATTGGAGTGAGAGCTAGCTTTTTGAGCTGTTGTATTACTTTATAATCTTGTAATTTCTTAGATATACTTAAGATGTGTGCATTTGGTGTATTCATTTTCTCTTAATTTCCCTATGGACAGCACTCTGGTTAACTCTGCTGTTTTTTAAATGTGCTTTATAAAAAAATTTGGATTGGATTATGTGCTCATACCAACACCGGTGTCTGCCGTCTGTCCAGCAGCAGTTGATGTCCCTGCAGCAGTGACAGTGGCAGCTGCTACAGTAGCAGTCGGCACAGATGCAGCTTCAATTCCTGAAAGATGTCCAGTCTGGGGTTTTGCCTCCAACTGTTGGGCAAGTGGCAATGCCTACAATCAATAAAACAGATTATTTAGAGATTGTTACATTAGTAATTTAAGTGATATTATAAAATAACATTATTACAGCATTAACAGATGTGTACATTACCTGTACAGCAGGCTGTGAGATTATATGGGGTTGGTAGACTTGTGCATTCTGTGATATCACAACTCCAACTGCAGTTGGAACAATCTTTACACCTGGGGCAGCTACAAGTTCAAAAGCAAACAACAAATTAAAACAAACAAACAAAAAAATCCCTCAAGATCGCTGTGCAAAGCCATTTATTACATTGTTCAGAATGCAGAGGAAATATATTTGAGCATCTTTGTAAAAGAGGCACCTTCATTATTGCTGTGCTACTTTAAAGATGCACATACACTTATAAATTGAGCAAAGGGTCAGAGCACTTTGCACACCTCCAAAATCTTAACATGTTATTAATGTCAAAATGTCTATTAGGATACAGATTTCAAAAGAAATGGAAAAACCCTCATAAATGTATCAGCCAGTGAACCCCAGAAAACCATAACTTCAGTGTGAACCAATGTCAGAATATCTTGTAGTCTTGTCTGCTGGTAGCAATCTTGAGAAGCAAATAAATTTTAAAATACTAAAAATCATACAGTGAACAGTTACTGAGCAAAGACTTAAATTATTACAAAGTGATTCACCTCCTAGAATTCCATTTCCCTGGGAGGTGCTGACCGCTGCTCCTTGCTGGTAGTATGCCTGGTAGTCCTGTTAAGAAAATTGATTGGTCTTTTATAATGTGTAACTTTATAATTTCATTACACAAACATGTTTTCTCTGAATTGCTGTCATCAGTAACACAATGGTCAGGAAGCTGCTGTTGGTCTCACACAGCTGACACCAGGTGATGATACAGAGCTGTTTTATCGAAGTACACTATTCAAAAGAAATCAGAAATGATCTTCTAACGCTTGTTAATATTAGCATAATTGTATTCTTACTAACCTGGGACATGGGAGTATAGCCTTCCTGCAGGTAGCTGTACTCTGACATTCCCTCTGAGCTCTGCTGTGGCTGAAAAGGAAACACTGATTATGAATCTGTGATACCAACATTGAGGGTAATGACTAAGAGGATGCAGATATAAAATAGACCTACCTGACTTGAGGACCACTGGGCTGCAGCAATGGCTGTGCTGGCCACAGAGAAGGCACTGACTCGATTTCCATCAGGTAGTAAAAGGTCCCTAATAAAGAAAAGGACAAAAAATGATTTCCACCTTAGCGAGACTCTCTTTTTATTGTGAATGAAAATGGGCAAAAGTCATAGATGGAGCTAAAACACAGATTCTAGCTGCCTTTTGACCACGGGAACTTGTGGTGGCACATAAGTGTACAAAAACCAGGCCTCTAATCATCACTTTCAAGCCGTCTAGTAAAGAACCACTAGACGCGCAATGTGGTCAAATCTTTTTATGACAGTTCTGAGTGCACCAGCACAACTCAAATGAATGCAAACTTGAATCTGTAAGACCAAAATGATGTCAACGATTAGGCAAGCAGGGATTGTGCTTTGTTGCAGTTTGCCTTGTCAACTTGTATGGCTAATGTTTCTTTGTCAGAAAAAAGTCCAACTGGAGAAGTTCCTGCAGTCAAAATGAAAAAAAAAAAAGAAAAAAAAAAGGGAGGACTACTTACTTTCTAGCACTTTTGGCATAATCCACCCCAATTGTTTTTCCATCTAGTTTTAAAGGCGGCTGCAGTCCTTGTAGGATGGTTAGAAGCTGAGATGCTTCCTGTTAAAAGGATTGATAAATATTAAGTGATATACAGACATTTTTTCCAAGGAGAAATTTTTCATATGTACATATTAAAGGATTACCAAAGGTGAGGACAACTGCACAAAGGCAAAGCCTCTGTTCTGGCCTGTTTGCTTGTCCTTAATGAGACGAATGTTGTTGGATGATAGATTGGCATATGGTGCCAGGGCAGTCATGATGGCTTCCACAGTGGTCAGAGGAGCAATATTTCTAAGGATGATTGCTGTATGGAATTAAAAATACAAAAAAAACAAAAACAATATTTAGGAACAATATACTATAAATAGAGGTATTTTTGTTCCAAACTAAGCATGATATTGCTTTGGCAATGGATAAGCTCTTACTATCGCCATAGAAATCGCCGCTGGGTTGAGTTTCAGAAACTCCAGTGTTATTGCTTGCTTCACTTTCTGTTGAGAGAAGGACAAAAGTAAGAAGTGCATTAATACAACCTCCAGAAGTGTGTGACTGCAGCAAAAAAAAAAAAAGAGAAAGAAAAAGAGGTATAAAGTGGTGTGGAAAAGCTCTCCTTAAAGACAGTGTTTACACTATGAGTCTATTTCATGAACTACACTGTGTATTGTGTTTCACTATTTGTTTTATATTATTCAGGCCAATTAATATTTATACACTTATTAGAGTGACAATCCACATCATCCTAGGTCTCAACAACTACAAAAACACAAACTTGGTGTTGTATCCCAGCCCTGTGGACTCAGGCTGCCCAGATGTCTGCAGTCAGTGGCCTCTTGTTGAATTAACTACTTACCAGCTTTGGCTGCTCCACACCTGAAGCACTTCAGCCTCCTCCGGAAATTGTACAGGCCACACTGCAAGTAACCGTTCACATCATTTTGATTATACACCTACTAAAGCCCTGAACAGTGCTGCCTCAGAGAACAGGCAACTATATTGGTACAGCATACCATACTTACCCAAGACACAACCTAACCTTTACCACTTATCCAAATGTAGGTGTACAACAAAATAAGATGACAGGACTGCAAAATTTTTAGCTTACAGGCCTATCACATGTGTGTGCAGTGTTCTTTAGAAGAAATGTTGGACAACGAGACCATAAAACTGAGACATTAACTTACAGTGCTGCAGAGCCAGTCTTCATACTTGTTTCTGGGGTGACTGTAGTGCATGTCTACGGTTTTCCCTTGGATCGTCAGACGTTTCTGTAAGAGGAGAGCAAAATCATCCAAGTGTTCCTGGTGAGCATTCAACTCATCAAAAGAGCAAGCAGTTTTGGAAGGGAGAGGGGACGGGGGAGAGGGACCCCCAACAGATAGCCTTTGAGTTACAGACAGGCACATGATGTGTATGTCAGCATGATGTAAAGAGGGTTCTTTTGGTGTTTGGGACCCGCGTGCCCAGGCTGAGCTGGAGCAGAGTGTACAATGTGACCCTAACAGACTTTTCTGACTGCTTTAAAAAAAAAAAAAATTGCATGGGCTTCCCACAAGAAATGTTACAGAAGGAAATTTTGATAAAAAGATTTATAAAAAAAAAGAAACAAAAAGAAAAAGAAAAAATACAAAAATAGCAATTCCCATATATTGGGGGGGAGGTAAGGTTGGAAAAAAAAAGAAAAACAAAGAAAAACAAAAGACTAGTCTGAGTTTACACTGAAATCTGAAAAAGAACTAATATAGCCATAATCTGCAAGGCAAAAATAGTGTGTTCATATTTTAAATGCAGATTCCTTAAGGAGATGACTTAACAAAACCAGTCAAATCTGCAGCTTGAAGCCTATTGGCCAATACAATTAACTAAAGATAATCTGGTAAAACATGAAATTCTAAATCAATATAATCATCTCTATATTTGCTGTTGCATTCAATCCATAAGTTTTTGTATACAGTTTCCACACTACGTATTCAATACATTCTGGTTGCCTTTTGAGTTATTTTTCCAGATCCCCAAGATTAAAACTAGACTTGGCGATTGTGAAGCAACCTGATTGGTCTCCATCCATCGGGTAGCATCTTGCAAGTGATAAAAGTCCACGAAGGCGAAACCACGGCTTATACCTAGAGACAGCATTCAAATATAGACGGGAGGCGTGTTAGTTAAGAGTCCAAGGGCATATTATTCAAACTCTTCCACAAACTGCTTCCCGACCCAGGGCCAGATTGGTACACAATAGGCCACTCCTTAGGAGTTTTACCATAGCAAGTAATCCTGCAGAATACCACTGTTTGAACCACACAACAACAAAATGGGTCTGCCAACTGACTTACTCATAGCAATCAATGCTGCTCTTACTTACCTTAGAAGAGATCCACAATGTACAAGACAAGCCTTGAATCAATATTCTGACATCCTTTTCAAGTACTCTGACACAGTTATCTCCTAACTTCTATGGGAAAATGGGTCTGAATGGAAGCAGATTGGCTCTATGCTCAAAGACTTGGGGAAGGTCAGGGTCCGTCACATGACTTGTTCTCACCTGTTCTCTTTTTCATCAGTCTGACATCCACTGGCTGTGGTCCCTCAAGCTGGTCTATGGCAAAACGAATCTAAATAGTGACATACAAAGGTTCACTTTAACGTCATGATTTAAAAGTTAACGCCTTTAATGACGCACTCCATCTTATATAATACAACCAAGCAAAAGCCCAATAAGGCTGTGCATGAGCAGGATTAATGAATACTTACATCATCCTCAGTAACATGGGGAGATAGACCCCCGAGCATGATGGTCTTGCTCTTCTTCTCGTCCCCTGGCTCCCTTCGGTAGTCCTGCTCTTGGTAGTCACCATCTGAGTGATAGCCATCTTCTGATCTATCACTATTCCGTCGCTTCCTCTCTCTTTGCTTTAAAAGAAAATAATCAGCGAAGTGTCACCACACAAGGTATTTTTTAAATAAACTACTCCAAGAGAGTTCAAAGTCTATGGATATTAAGATAAATACCTCCGGGCTATCTCGTGATCCTCGACGATCTCCTTCATAACGATCACCCCGTCTCTCTTCACCCCAGCGACGCATGTTGTGATCACCACGCTCTTGGTCTCGCTCACGTCTGTCACGCCACTCAGATTCATCGCGGGACTGGTCAGAACCATATCTACCGCTACGTTCTGTTCGGCTAATCCTAGAAGGCCAGTGAAAAGTAAAACTGCAGCACAACCGGTATTCCTTTAAAACATAATTCAAATCAAACTGATGGCTACATTTGCCTATGAGTATACTAAGCGTGTATGGTTGTAATTTTGCACAGTCAGTGCAAGCATTTTTTTTATAACTTAAGCGAAATGCCCGTTCTGATCATCAGGTCAGGTTCATAACATCAGATGCCGATCATGGTTATATCATAGTCGTTAAGAAAGAATATGATTGATGAACTATTTACCTGTAGTATGATTAAAAACAGAACCACTACAATTACTTTTTGGTTTAAGAGGGAATGCCATGTCGGTTTTACACCTTTGAAGCGTTGCTAGAAACTGGTTGCTGTTTCAGTTTCACCACGACTTTTGAATACAATTTGACTTATATCTCCCAAAGTCGAAATATGCATCAGAGCTTAGATTAACATAATGCTGCAATTATAAGCCACACCTACCATGGCGAACCGCACTGGCGTTTAACGTCGCTACTCACCTTTTGTCAGCCCCCATTTTCCTCACAGTGTCCGCACTCAAACGGCCTCTAGAAAGTAGAAAAATGAGCTATAAAATAACATGTTGTGATTTTACTTGTTTACAAACACACTACAATTCCTCTTAAAGTTGAATATTCTCGTTTAGCAGGAGCGAAACGAAATCAAATGCTTGTTTACCGTAACATGGACCCACACTTATCTAACAGACGTCTCTCACGCCAAAATCAAAGGTACTAATGCAAAAACCGCGGGAAGCTTTAGTTTCCACTCCAAATGTGAAGCAACTCACCAGTGTAAGATTGATGATAACGTTTTCCTCCGCAAAATTACTTTTTCAAAAAGATAACTGAAAAATTGTGGCCAAGAAAATTCATCTCACGTTCAAGGACTTATGTGCGATGGCACCTTCTTTATCCCAAGATGCATCAGTGTTGCCCGGATGCATCATGGTCAGTGTAAAAGTCCACCCCGAGCTTGTCTCGCAGGCAGCGGGCGGTCACAGCCTATTTATTTCCTCATCGTTCCGTATGCAGTTGTCACTGTGGTTACATGTGGTGGTTGGTGGACAAATGAACCTTTACAGACAGAGTGCTGAGAGGGCAGCACGGTGATACTGAGGTTAGCACTGCTACCTCACAGTAAGAAGGTCCTGGGTTTGAATGCAGCCTGGGGCCTTTCTCTGCGGAGTTTGAGGCACAGTAAATGTGCCTCCTTACTCTCCAAGTGCTTCCTTACTGCAAGCCGTATCCATCCACACACATGTCCTTTTCTATGCCTAAACACTTTAAACCTGTCACAGACCCAAGGACACTTAGACATGTAGACTAGCGGAGTCGGGGTTTGAACCACCGACATTCTGATTAGTAGATGGCCCGGCTCCACCTCCTACCCGATTGGTGAATCTAAATTGACTAGGCATTAATAACTGTCTGTGTCTGTGTGTTAGTCTGGCAACACAGGATGTACCCCACCTCTCACCTCACGAAAGCTGGGATAGGCTTCAGCCCCGCATGATCCAGAACTGGATAAGCAAAAGAAAATAGATGGAAGGATAAATACGGGAGGAATATGCTGTAGTGTTTGAAGCGCTGCCTGACAGTCAACACTTTGGGCAAAAATATCACATCGTCCACATTCCGCCATTTCGTTACCTTTTGGTAATAGCAGTATATACCAGTGTGCTGAAATCCTTTATTTTTACGTGTTCTTTAGACCCTAATGCCACTGCTGTTCAGTTTGTCCTGCAAGTCTCACAACCAGTTGAAAACTGTTAAATTTCTACTGGAGACAAAATACTGCCATACCTCACCTCTTATTTGTACCAAATTGCTGCTTGTGGAGTTACATGTTCCATCACTGTGTAATTAATCAAGTATGCAAGCAACTCTTTAGGCAGTATGATTTATTAATCATAAAACATTTGTTCAACATTAACGCCACTGCAATGGATTCTACTAAGTGTACCAAAACCTGTATACAACAGCACTCTGACCTATTTAATAAGCTGTTTCTTGTCCAGCTATAGTCTGTATACAGCACTGGTTTGCATACATGTTGTGCGCCTGTTGGTCTGATTACTCTGAATAGTTATAACTAGATTCACTGTCAACATAGCAACATAACTGGTGACTAAAGTTGAGTAAGTTCAGCTACAATGTGATTTAAGGTAATTTATTACAGTATTTAAAATCTGAAACATCACCAAATACTTTGCTGTAAAAGGTGGCCCTTAATCAATGTAAATACACAATAATTGTTCAACTTGGCACAGACAAATGTTCCTCTTTTGATACATCTTTCGTTTGGAAGTGACACTGTACACAACACAGATGGTCAAACTGCAGTGATACAAAATGTATAATTCACAACTGAGCTCCAGCTTATTTTTGAAACCAATACTTGTGGAGCTTAGTTTTGTAATATATATTAATGATGCTTGAGGCAATGGCAGCCAAGTCAGACACATGTCTTCTGTACAAATGCATCATGAGATAAAACAACAAAAAACCCAGCCATATGATATATATTTAAAAAAAAGGAAGAAGAAGAAGAAGAAATGGTCCACATGGTCCCAAAATAGGAGGGTGGAGTTCATCACACTTAGTCCAAAAATTGAGGGTGAGGGATGGGCAGGTAGGTTGGAGATGTTCTGAATTTCCATGGTCAGTTCTAGGTCAGGGTTTCTCCTTTTGTCACCTGCAACAGGACACGTTTATGTCATGATTATTTCACAAAAAGGCACACTCACACAAGTGGGGGAATAAAGGCGATTTGCATGTGGTACACTTACCCTTGCCTCAATATATTCAATCCTCCTCTCCAGCGCTGTCAACTTCTCGTTCAGGGTAGCCAAACGGGATCGACACGACATATCTAATGGGGGAAATAAACAGCATTTAATGGTTTCCATCATCAAGCATGGCATTTCCATCATCGTCTTATCAATGGTGTTTAACACAAGGCCACCCCCTCAACTTGCTTTTTGTTTAAAAAAAAGAAGGAAAAAAAACAGATTAAAGAGCACATACGGGCCGGCGAGACTAGCATTAGCGGTTCCGGTAGCCTGCTAATGCTTCCTTGTTATCTTCCTAATATGGTGTACTTGTAATTTGATTAAAATAACTGACTTTCAATAGACAGATAGCTGGAGCAGAATGTAAGCCGATCCGTTTCCCAAATGTCACAATCCTCCAACAAAACAACAAGAAGCTGTCAGCTAACAATCGAGCTAACCGCTAGCTGGGAGTGGCCATTGAAAACATCAACATTAAGGCTAACAGCTGGCTTAACTAGCCAAGTCGAGCTAGTTATCCAAACGAAACTGGCCAGTTAGTTTGTCAAAATCTTACCAAACGAGTTAAGAAAGTCAGCGATCTTCTTGATGCTGCTCGTAATTACTTCTATGTACTCTCGATTCGCCCAGTCTTGGTGAATCTCTCTTTGCACTGGATCTTCCTGGCCAGCCATGTTGGACGACTTGCAGCTCGGCGTATCCCCCAGCTTTCATCCAGGAAGTACCGGAAAGTATCACGTGGATGCGAAAATAATATACAATGTTCTATTTGCTCATGAATTTTTTTTATTCATCTGAATTTCCTATATTTTCGGCATACATTTCTGGAGGATGTTTGTGTGTATTTTATACAAATGAGCACAACATAAATCTTCTTTCTGTAGCTCCCTTTAGGGGTCGCCACAGCGGATAATTTGCCCTCATCTCACCCTGTCCCCAGTATACTCCTCTTTATGTCTCTGTGGTCTTCTTCTTTTCCTCTTACCTGGCAGGTCCATATTCATCATCCTTTATCCAATATGTCTACCATCATCTGCACATGTCAAAATTATCTCAGCAGGTCTCGCTGAGATCTGGCATTCTTGTAAACCTTCACTACCTCTACTCCTTGCACCTTCGGTGTTACACCTGTCTCCTTCTCGTTCACACACATATCCTGTGTTGGTTCTACTGACTTTCATTCCCCTTCTCTCCAGTGCATACCTCTACCTCTCCAGGCTCTCTTCCACCTGCTCCCTACTCTCACTACAGATCACAATGCCCTCTGTGAACATCATAATCCATGGAGACTCATGTCTGAACTCATTTGTCAACCTGTCCATCACCACTGCAAACAAGAAATAAGCACAAGACGAGTATGATAACATTTATTTGTCCTTTTAAGGTCAGACAAGTTAAGATATTTGTGATGAATTAAAGGCATACACATTGGTAGTCAAACTTTTTCATTTTCATCAGATACCCCCCTCACAAAAATGTTTAGAGGAGTGTCTTCATTGAGTTAAAAGGCCGAACAACCCAGTAGTGCATGGCATTTAAAATACCACAAACAAGCTCAGGACTGCTATCACATATTTTAAATCTGAGGCCTGGGAGCATGATAAATTACCCCATACACACAGTACCAGTCAAAGGTTTGGTACTGTATGCGTGTGCTGATTAATCTTTTTGGCCAAGGTCATAATAACTGTTATGCCTTAAGTGGCCCATAACATTTCATAGCACACTTTACTTGAGCCTCATAAGCAGCTTTTTAATATCTGCCTCAATGTCACTTGTCAGGAAATTTCTGCTATAGCGCTTGTAGGGTTCCCCATCAGGCCCAACCAAGAACTTCTCAAAGTTCCAGGATACATCGTTCCTACACACTGGACTCCATATGATGTACTTTGGATCATTCATGAGAGCCATAGCATCATCACAGGGGAATGGAAGTTTTTCCTTCAGATAGACAAATAAAGGGTGGGCATCCTTTCCATTCACATCCACCTTCTCGAGGAGCTGAAACTTTGGTTCAAAGCCATTCCCTGGACGGACATACTTCAGAGATCTTAGGATTTCATCATTTCTGCAGTTCTCCTGTTGTGCCAAAACATAAACACTGTTAAAATTAATGTAGACATTAAAGTGGGTTTTTAATTAAACAAGCTAATGAAGAATATAAGAGTACTGAAATGGGGCTGAGGCTGGCCTGCTTGTACTGTACTGGGTATATTTGTCTTTTGGATTTATTTTTGTTTCTGTATTTTTCCAGTTCACAATGTTTTAGTGGTAAATAATTGTACTTGTGACCCTGATACATTTATCTGACAGATATGGTTATTTGACAGATTCATATTTAACATATAACATCTTTAAAAATATCCAATAATAGGCATTAATGTCCTTTTAAAAATAAAATATCAATACTATTAACAACTTTGTTATACCAGGAGTTTGTAAACATCTGTCAATGCCAGCAAAATGCTAATTTGTCGCAGATAATTTTCTAATATTTGAGTAACAATCACAAGCATTCAAATTAATACTTTTAATAAGACCATTTAAATATGGAACATTGCATTGCATTTGGACACTTGTGGCTTACTACATTTTAACTAAGGCATACCAAAATTTAAAACTCTTTCAGTTTAGACTGAAAAGTTGTGTTACTGCAATATACGCTGACAGGCTATGGATAGGCCATTTTCCTTACAAGTCAAGATTAAGGAAGGCAGGCCTAGATTTGAGCGGCTGCGCAGTTTCTGTCACATCATATTCTAAAGAAACAAGAAAAAACAAACACGGTTTACCTGATGTCCAAACTGATTGCAGGGCACACCCAAAACGACAAGACCTTGGGCAGAGTAGCGAGAATGAAGCTCGTTCATTTGAGTGTAGTCCCTGGTTGTTGTTCCTCAGAGAGACGCCACATTTTCAATGAGTACAACTTTGCCTGTAAGTGCGGAGAAACGGAGGGTTTCTCCAGACAGCAGTTTAGCTGTCACGTCGTAAAACCTTTTCAAATGCCCAGCCATTCTTTAAAAAACTCCGATTATTTGGATTACTTAAACTGTTCATTCGGATAAAAAAAAGCGTTTCCTTGTTACGTCCCAAATTTGCTTCAAGTCCAGCCTTCGCTTTTATTCTTAGGGCGGGCCATGTGACCTATGTAATACACCCCTCAGAGCAAACTATCGGTACTTATTATTATATATTACAATATTAAACTTGAAAATATTTAATTTTCACCCGCTATCAGGATAGAATCTGCAATTTTGTATTAAATTATTATTATTATTATTTATGGATACCAATCTTTAAAGTTGCACAAGAATTGAACAAATGCCATAACCACTATGGTAATTATGTAGGCTTATTATTAGTGTCTAGCTCTGTTAAGTAAAAATAAATAAATAAAAAGGCATAATAATAAGTTCTAAGACATTAGACACGTACACAACACCGCTGCTGAAACTGCAGTACATCTGAGTTATGAACACGTATTTACAGATTTATTTGTAACAACAGTCACCCCTTTTGTGTGCATGAATGGTACTTCCCAGGAAGCTACGTTGAATTTAGCACTTTATTGCTGTCACTTTGTGAAACTCATGACTTGAGAACTATTGACTGGAAAAGTGCCAGTGGAAATCCCACAAACCATTTAAAACGTTTGACCATGTTAAATGTGCTGGCTTTTAATAATACTGTAAGCCTATCTGTGTCTAGAAACTGCTCCCCCTGTGGTAAGGCATCATGTCAGGCTGGATGAATGTGCGTGTGTGGTCAGTATCCTATCTGCTATCCCTTACATCTTGTACTCGGGAATCTGCTTAAAAGTTACTGTGGTAATTGGCCGTCCCGCTACAGATTCGTAAGAGGAACTTATTGATAGTGTGGAAAGCATTTTGGGAATTAAAATGACAGGACCACGACTTCCACGTTTTGGAGTGTTTTGTGATGACAGTACCAAGGTAAAAATTAATAAAATAAAATAAAATAAAATAAAAATGTATACTCAACAACACTCTTTTTACTATGGTAAATCTGTTAGCAATATTTTCAGCACGATTTGAATAATTAATAATTTTTAAGTATTTGTTAAAATTTTAACATCAGGTGGACGTTTAAATAGAAATCTATACAAGACTGTGCATTTGTGCACTAGATGGCGATGTTACCATTCTCTTTAAACAAGACAGTTCCAGACGATAAATACCCTACTTTTCAGCAGGTATAGTGAACGCATTGTGGGCAGATTTATCATATTATTCCAGCTGCAAGGTGTCTTTTCACAATACATGGTCATATTAAGGACGTATGTAGTTGTGGCATTTTATCTTTTTTAACCCAACCCAACATTTTGCAGGGACTCTTGGGACTGACTGATTTTTGTGTTTTCCCTTGAGCACTGCCATAGCACATCTGGTCAGGGTGTGGTGTGTTTTGTGGATTCAGATGTCATGGAATGTAATCCAAGTACATTGCTGGATAGCTGATTTGCAGTCTCAAAACAGCTGAATGCAGAGTCTGTAGTACTTCTGCTATTCATTATGAGAAAAAAAAGAGAGTTCAATTTCAATAAATAAACTAAAAATTAAAACACTAAACTGAGCTAATTTGCTAATAATCAACACAGCATAATATATAAATAAGTAATTTTATGCTTTTTAAAAAAAAAATTACAGTATGAATTGTATATTAGGGAGTTAAACTACTACAGTTTAGCACAATACACTCTCTTTGTAATCATCCACCAGTTAATAAAACACCTTTCCAGGCTGGTTGTGATGAATTCACGCTTTAAGCTGACTGCATTAGCCTGGCATAGTTGTTGCTCTAGTCTGTCTGACAGGAGTTGAGACTTAGTGCAGTGTTTAATAAAATTAGGCTCTTTAATATGCCAATTCAGAAATAAAAATAAACTCCTGTGAAACTTTAGTGGAAGATACAATGTTAAAATCAACCCTTTCTGACTTCACTACACCAGCATACATCATATTCTGTCACCTGTCAATTTGTTGGGCACACCCAGGAGTCAGTATAGCTCCACCCTTTTGGCCTGGTAGACCTTTTATGTCTTTACTACCAGACTGAGAGCAAAGAACCTTATCCCTGCAATGTTACCTTTAAGAAAAATGGAAAGACGGTGGATTCATCGGTGATGCAAATTTATGCTATCCTAATTCATTTAATCATTTCAGTAGCTTGATAATACTGTAATTTGGTTTGATCTTTAATTGTATTTTTTTGTTCTAATTTTGATGTATATAAAAAAAAATCATCCATTAATCCATCTACCGACCCACCTATCCATCCATCCATTAAGTGTACCAAATCAAAGCAAAGCATTAACTATCACAAATAAACCCTTTGGAACAGCCTTCTGGATCCCGTGTTTAAAAGTGCACACCACATCAGATGTTCTGTGAGCCAGCACAGCCAACTTCAGTGTATTTTTTCATCCACAGAGATCAAAAGTCAGACTGGTAAAGCTTATAACACTGGGACTCAAGCTGCTGTTGTCTCCTTTATTGTCACCCGAGTGTTGCTTACAGCACAATCAGTCAGCTGGCTCTCACTGAGATGTCTGTGTATGTTCCCAGTTGTTCCCTGTGCGAACTCATCCTTCCCCAGAGCTCCTATAAACGGCAGGAAATAATTTCAGCCGGATCTGTTTTCATTATATTTATTACTGCACCCTCTCTTGGGTCTCCAAAATTTTGTTCCCACATTTCAAAGCAAGTCTGGCTTGAGTTGTGTTTGTACAGGGCTCTACCAAAACAAAGAAGTGTAACAAGGAGTGGCACCTTGAAATGGTTATTCAAAAATTATTAAAATGTCATGAATTAGGAATTTCAAGTAACAAGAGTGCAAAACAGAGGCCTGACAGAACTAATATTTGAAATGGGGGTCGCCAGTTCATCACATGAAGGAAGAAAACCACTCACGCTCACACCTGTGGCCAATTCAGAGCAACCCACTCAACTCTGATATTTGCTGTAAACCTCTGTCTCTGAAACTTGGTTATATTGATTGTTTACAGGACTAACTCTGAACATCACTGAATTAAGTGCGTAAACCCGGCAAGCTTCATGCACAGCGGCCTGATGGAATTTAACCAGAGTTTAGCAATGAACTCTTCCCATCTCTTCTTCAAAACCCTTTTGTTATGCTCATCCTCTTTTTCCCAAGCCAGCAATTAGGCTAGCAGTGGGTCCTAGTTCCTCTGCACAGTCACAGCCAAGTCCTGATCTAAGCTAAAATAATTGGTGTAATGATCTCAGCTCATTAGTGTCCAGGCCTCGGGATGTCATTCAGTCCCTGCATCAGGAGCTCCAGAGAGTGCTCTCAGACAGGAGGACTGGTACTTTGTGTCTGAATAGTGAGACACTGTCCACTGATATTTGCTGTGGGAAGGATTTTCAAAAGTGCAGCTGACAGAGGATAAGTGTCAGCATGGCTAGTCTCATCCTCTGTTCTTTAGTTTTTCTCACTTTTACCTCCTTTAATCACAGCCTCTGGAGAAACAAAGGACCTCAATGAGAACTTGAGTTGGTCCTGAGATGGTTGTCATGGATACGCGGCTGGAGCAGCTTTGTCTGTTCCTCCAAATGGCTAACACATATTGTGGGCCCCACTCGCTAAATCCTTCTCCTGTACTAGTCTCTTCACAGTTTCAATGCCAGGGGGGTTTCTCTGACCTAGCATGCCCACTCCACTGCCCTGCCACCTTTGCATCCAAAAAACACGGCGGGAACCAACTGGGTGTAGGTTGTATAGTATTCTGTTGAATTTGATATTCTAAATGAAAGATTGGGCATGGTTTGTGGTCCTGGAGATGTAGATTGCCTAAAAAAAAAGTGATGGATGATAAATGGGCTAGCAGTGAAATGACAAACGTGTTTGTCCCTCTCCAGGGACCATGTTAATGTTACAATATGATGAAAGCTACGGGAACGGCAGCTTGAAAAGCGACAGGCCAGGAAATGTGTATCAGTTGAAAATTGGTCTTTGTAATGAATGATGAAATCTCTCTACCTCTTGCCACATCAGAAAGTTCTATTACAACATTTAAAATGTAAGCCTTGCTGAATTTGAGCATGGATCCTTAATGCTTTGTATGCTGGTGGAGAAAGTACCCTTTTTGCACTACTTTCCCTGTTCCCTCATAAAAGCCAGTGAAGCTGATGTGAAACAGAGACACAACAAGTCGTGACTCCTTGAGCTGGATTTCGGAACTTTTTGCTTCAGATGAACTGTCAGTATATTGAAGAAACATCAAAAGACAGCACACTTGTGTATCGATAAGTGCAGAGGGGCAAAACAAAGACTGTGTGCTTTTGGCAGTGGTTCTTTGTTCTGGACTCCCTAGTTGGAGTCCTGTGATGGTTAATAAATCCACTTGGCTCAGGCGCCCCACTGTGAAATCTCAAAGCAGCAAAAGCGTCAAAAATAGCCTTCTGTGTAAAGTTTCCCAGTTGTGCTTTTGCAACTAACAATTATATCAATTATACCATTAACTGGATGTTTAGAATCCAACTGACATTTTAAGCATTTGGCATGTTGTCAGTTAGTTCTGACAGCTTCAGTGGAAGCAGTCACTATTATTTTTTGAACTGATGAGTCGATGTTATGTTGAATTTGTGGACATAAAGAAATAAAGATAAAGAATTTGGCTCTTGTAATCTTCACTGAGCATCCAGTGCTTGGTGAGGTTTATCAAATATAAAATAATGATGTGAAAATAATGACAATATAATTTTTACTAGTAGCATGTGTTGGCATCAAAGCCCTTAAAACAGAGGAAAGTCAAAACCTTAAAAAGCTCGATATTGATTTCAGCAGAATTCTTTGGATAGAGCTTCTTCGGTCCATACATTAATGAAGCAGAATGGCAAGAGAATATAATGCATGCAGTAGGCTCGACAGGCTGTCCCAAATAAGAAAGAACTTAGTGTGTATATCCCCGCACACTGAGACAGAAACTAAACCAAAAATACTTGTTTTGGTTTGTGTCCAGTGCAGTAAGGTGGCGTGATGGTTAGCACTGTTGCCTCACAGCAAGAAGGTCCTGGGTTTGAATCCACCATCTGGCCTGGGCCTTTCTGTGTGGAGTTTGCATGTTCTCTCCATATTTGTTTGGTTCTCTCTTGGTACTCCAGTGTCCTCCCACAGTCCAAAGACATATGTACATAGTGGGGTTAGGTTAGTTGGTGATTCTAAATTGCCCATAGGTGTGGATGTGAGTGTGAATGGTTGTTTGTCTCTTTGTGTTAGCCGTGCAACAGACTGGCGACCTGTTCAGGGTGTAAATGGCCTCTCACCCTGTGCCAGCTCCAGCACCCCTACGTGACCCTGAATTGGATAAGTGGAAAAAGATGGATAGATGGGTATGTGTCCAGAAGAGCACATTTATATTAAAAAATCACAAACATTAAATAACCAATGAATAAAGCACCTAAATGAACATCATTTAAAATAATAATTTCATAAATATATAAGATTATATGTATAGAATTATTGGGGGAAAAAAACTTGTAGACCAAATTTTATGCTTTAGATCAGACACATGATGTCAAGCCTCCCATTGGAAATGTTAATGGCAATGATTTATATTAAGGCATACATAAATATTCATCAACTAGCTGTTTATTAGCATGCCTGTTAGTAACATATTGGCCTATAAATCAATAATTATGAAGCTATTAATTATGCCTTATGCTATATTAACATGTTTTACAGCTATAAGTCAAGGATGGCTGCTATTGTTGGCGCCACGACCAGGTACTCAAGGTGCAGAGGTGGTCAGCACAGCCATCAAGACCAGTGAATTCCATTCTGGGAAGAGTTCTATCAGCTTCCTCAAACCTGGTGAGAATCCTCCACCATGACAAAGAAGATCCCTGCTGTCTATGGCTTCTAACTGGCAGTTGTGAGTGGATCTCAGCAAACAGCTGAAATTCACTTGAGTGTGTTGACAGTGTTTCTTCTTATTACAAATATAATGACACTGGCTTTTCATATGCCCCCCCCCCACACACACAAAGAAGACTCAGTATCATGGTCATAGTGTTATATAACGATATTGCTTTATAATCTCATTAAAAACTGATCTCACCTTTTTTCACTGGCTTCTACCAAATAACGTTCAGAAATGTATGCACTTTACTCTGTTCTTCCTCTTTTTTTTTTTTAGGTTTGTGCATTTTAAAGTTTAAATAACCGTTTCAGTAATTAGCCTCTGCAGTGCACTGTGAATACCATGAGTGCCAAACTTCTACCTTAGCTTGCGCGTTTAGAAGCAGAACAGGAAAAAAAGCCTTCTAATACTCGCTGACGGCGCTCGAAGCATAACATTGATAGGTTTATGAACAAACTGGACAATTCCAGCTTATTTATTACATCAGCCTTCAGTGGTGCACAGCTCTGCACAGCAGGGAGAAAGTCTTGGTTCTCCCAGGAGTATTCATTTGTAAAGAGTGTCTCCCTCTTCCTCTTTTATTAATAGGCAACGGGGTGCTCAAAATGGAGGAAAGAGCGATAATTGCTGTGCTGCCAAATGCTCCAATTAGAGCTCAGATTAATGAGCATATTTTCTGTTCAACTTTGGCACCTGGCTCACATCTCAAGATTTTTTTGTTTAAGTATACTATGCAGCACCATTATCACTGCCTTGCTTTACACATCATTGTTTTTGGTGACTCTTTAGAGGTTGTTACTTTGGAAATGTTGACGGCAGGGAGTGTTTTAGAGTTTTGAATTCAGTGTTCTGCAAATTTGAGTGACATGAGTCAAGATGCGCACAATATAATGTTCTTTTGTGCCATGAGATTTGGCACAAAAGCACTACATTAATGAACATTATGGATTACTCCAAAATGGCCAAAAAACATTTGCTTTGACAGCATTTATCTCTCTGTCAGTGCCACTGCTGTCATTTTGGAGGCTGTGAATAATTTGGGAACTTGGAATCATCATAATGAGAAAGAGGATGCTGATAAGACTAATGAGTGTGGGGACCTCCTTCCTCTCATTTATTTATCAGTTAACCTTGTTTATGTTTTCTATTTATCATGTCTTTATTTATTACGTTAATTGGGTACTTGTTTCTACATGGCTGGACTGCACTGCCAATATACTGTTGGCAGTATTTTGAGCAAAGAAGAAAACAAGACTGATGTGGAGCTTCAAAAGCGCTTTGAGGCATCTGGCTATAAAATGTTTTCCTTCCCTGAAATCATACGTGCAACAACTACCTCGTTCTCCAAGATGTGGCTCTCTATCATCCTAAGACTAATAAGTTCAATTCAATTTTGTTTACATAGTGCCAAATCACAACAAACAGTTGCCTCAAGGTGCTTTATATTGTAAGGTAAAGACCCTACAATAATACAGAAAAAACCCCAACAATCAAAACAACTCCCTATGAGCAAGCACTTGGTAACAGTGGGAAGGAAAAACTCCCTTTTATCAGGAAGAAATCTTTTGCAGAACCAGACTCAGGGAGGGGCAGCCACTTGCTGTGACTGGTAGGGGTGAGGGGAGGGAGACAGGACAATGACATACAGGTCATACCAGTGCTTGTGGACTACATCAAGGTATTGATGAACTTACTACTTACCATCCCGAGTTTTGAAATTTTTAGTGTCCTTTCATAAAAACTTTTTATAAAATAGGAAATGCAGTACACTTTTATATACACACACACTGCATTAAACTATTACTTCTGCTATTACAAATGTTTCCTTTCCAACTATATAATGTTATTTTAATATAAATTAAATGTGTGTATACAAAAAAGTTACACATCACAGTAAAGCACACTATAGTTTAACATACCAAGTATTATCTGCACATACATATGCTTTCAGTCATGGAATCTTGGCTATGATTCAGATGATGATTTAAGTGACTTTGAATTTGGCATAGTTGTTTGTGTGCTGGTCTGACTATTCAGAAACTGCTGGTCTACTGGGAATTTCCCACACAACCATCTCTAGGGTTTACAGAGAATGGTGCAAAAAACAAAAAAATATGTCCAATGACCAGCAGTCTCTGAGGGAAAATGCCTAGTTGATGCCAGAGGTAGAGGAGAATAGCCAGGCTACCATTCCTGTCTGATAAGAACAGGAAACTGCACTCAGTTCACATAGGCTCACCAAAACGGAACAACATAAGATTTGAAAAACATTGCCTGGTTTGATGAGTCGTTGTGTCGGCTTATAATTTGGTGTAAACAACATGAAAGCATGGCTCCGTCCTGCCTTGTAACAATGGATCAGGCTGCTGGTGGTGTAATGGTGTGGTGATGTTCTCTTGGCACACTTTGGGCCCCTTAGTATTGTTTAAATGGCACAGCCTACTTGACTATTACAGCTGACCAATGACCACCCCACAGTGTACCCATATTCTGACGACTGCTTCCAGCAGGATAACACACCATGTCACAAAGCTTAGATCATCATAAACTGGTTTCTTGAACATGAAAATGAGTTCCCTGTTCCCACAGCCACCAGATCTCAATCAAATAGAGGACCTTTGGGATGTGGTAAAGTACAGTAAAGGCAGTTATGAAGGCAGTTATGAAGGCAAGTTATGAAGGCAAAAAGAGGTTCAACCTGGTATTAGAAAGTAGTAATTGATGAAGTGACTGATGAGTGTAATGACCATAAAATGATTTGTGATCGGTATTTCTTGTATAAAATGGCTGCATCTGTATTTCTATTTTAGCATTTTGAAAACTTAAAGAAAATGCATAAGTTTGTGTAATAGACTGAATCACTGCTAAATCTGAGGTGGGCTTACGTCAGGCAGTAGGAAGTAAATGATCAGTATCTAACCCCATGATCAACACATGCACTTCTGAGTCATGCTCTGAGTTTTCAGGCATTTCAAAGTTAAAATGTATTATATAAAAAAAATTCATTAGATTTCCTTTGTGGCATCCCCTGGAGAGTTGAAGCTGTGTTAGATACTGCAGCACTACAGCAGGAAGACATTTATATGAGAGGTGAGAACTGAACTTGATGACAAAAGAGAAGACAGACAGTAAGAGAGAAAGAAACAATTTAGAGTCCTTTTCACACTTTATGATAAATGACTTCACTGATAGCTGCTCAAGGGATACTGGGAAGGTGAATCATTGCAACGAGCAGAGAGCTTTGTGAAAATGGTTTAATTGTGAAGTGTACTAAAACAGGTGGCAACACCACAGGTTGTCTCAATAAATCTCTGTCCGCTGGAGGAATGTGTTTGTGTGTCGTGTCTGGCTGACTCTACCATCTGCTTGGACACTGTTTAAGTCTGGCTCTGCTCCAGTAGCACTTAGCCTGTCTGAGAGGTCAACTTGCAGTCTGGCTGCAGCAAGTTGTAATGGTATAGCTCCATATAATAATGTGTTTGGATGGTCTTTTCTGCAATTTGGATATATAGATTTTAATCTTCTGATATAAATCATAGTTTCATGAAAATTATAGTCTATATGTTTTGGCACAAACTGCGTTATGTCCCCCTTAAGTTACTGGTCATCTTGAAGTTGGTAGTTTGTAATATCTAATAAAACTTCAACCCCACAGATATAATTTGGGTGGTCAAAGTATTAAATATAGGTCTCAACTGAATCAACACAGAAAATAGTTAGACATAACAACCTTCAGAAAGTCAGGCTTCATCACAGGACATCTGTACCTAAACTCAACTGGTTCAGCTGTTCATGCTTGAATAAAAAAAAACCCCTAAAAACCCCCACAATTTATTGCATATATGTATGTGTTTATCTACTACCCACCATACTTCCTCTCAAATGTGTGTGTGTGTGTGTTTAGCCCCTGTGGCTATTATTGATGACTAAAAAATATTCTTGATATAAGTCCATATTGATCTTTTGTGGTAGAAAGCAGACTTATAAGGCAGAATATAAAGTATATACTGTGTGTGTGTGTGTGTGTGTGTGTGTGTGTGTGTGTGTGTGTGTGTGTGTGTCTCTGTGTGTCTGTGTGTGTGTGTGTTTAAGAGAGAGAGAGAGATGCAAGTCATTTGTCTTTGGAAGGTCAACTGTAACGGCTGAAATTCTTTTTCTGCAATTAAGTAAAAACATAAGCCTACGGCAATATAAAATTTTTTTAGCCATATCTGTGAGACAGTTAATTCCATGTGTTTTTGCTTGAAGGCCCAGGAAGTCAGTTTCACTTAACATTTAAAGAACACAAATGACAACGTTAGGTATTACTTGCTAGTTGGACATTTGCTTGTGAATTTTGCATTTTGTCTGTTTCTCTAATTGTATTATAGTATGTAGTTGTTTAAACATAGTTGTATTTTCTCCAGTGTTAGTGAAACAGGAATATTTTCCTATGGACTCACATCACAATATCAAAATGGAGGAAGGAGCAATATCATACCTTAATCGATTATGATGGGAAAAAAAACCACAGTGAGAATCTTTTACTGCTTTTTTCAGTATCCAGTACTGTATTCTCTTTGTTGATTTTTACACTCCAAAACATGTATGATAATAACTCCTGAACCTGAAGCAGTAAATTAGCTGAAATGTCACTAGAATTTGGACTGTAAAGGGCCTTCATACAGGAACCAATACACTTGTCACGTGTCGCTTTATTTACATTCTATTTATAGTATACATGCTTCCCTTAGGCAGTATTATTAGGCATAGCATATATTGTCATTGCTATGCAGATGATACCCAGCTTGATCTATCCATGAAGCCAGATGACACACACTAATTAGTTAGACTGCAGGATGTCTTAAAAATACAAAAGCCTGGATGTCCTCTAATTTCCTGCTTCTAAATTTAGTTAAAACTGAAGTTATTGTACTCAGCCCTAAAAATCTTAGAAACGTGTCTAACCAGATAATTACTTTGAATGTCATCGCCTAGGCCTCCAGTAACACTGTGAAGAATCTTGGATTCCTTTTTGACCAGGATATGTCCTTCAATGCACATATTAAATAAATGTGTAGGACTGCTTTCTTGCACTTGCGCAATATCTCTTAAATTAGAAACATCCTGTCTCAGAGTGATACTGAAAAACTATTTAATGCATTTATTACTTCTAGGTTGGATTACTGTAATTCATTACTATCAGGTTGTCCTAAAAGCTCACTGAAAATCATCCAGTTAATCCAAAATGCTGCAGCTAGGGTACTGACAGGGACTAGAAAGAGAGCATATTTCTCCCATATTGGCTTGTCTTCATTGCCTCCCTGTTAAATCCACAATCAAATTTAAAATTCTTATATACAAGGTCTTATCATTTCATCTTAAAGATCACATGGTACCATATCACCCCAACAGAGCACTTCGCTCTCAGACTGCTGGGCTACTTATCGTACTTAGGTATTTAAAAGTAGAATGGGAGGCAGAGCCTTCAGCTGTCAGGCCCCTCTTTTGTGAAACCAGCTCCAAGTTTGGATTCAGGAGACAGACACCTTCTCTGCTTTTAAGATTAGCCTTAAAACTTTAAGTTTTGATAAAGCTTATAGTTAGGGATGGATCAGGTGAACACTTCCTTAGTTACACTGAAATAGGCCTAGGGTGCTGGTGGCTTCCCATGATGCACTGAGCGTTTCTTCTTCATGCACCTCTTTTCACTCTCTTTGTGTTTATACAGCACTCTGCATTTAATCCTAAGTTATTATTAATCTCTGGCTCTCTTCCACAGTGTGTCTTTTGTCCTGTCTCCCTCCCGTCACCCCAATCTGTCATGACAGATGACTGCCCCTCCCTGAGCCTGGTTCTGCTGGAGGTTTCTTCCTGTTAAAAGGAAGATTTTTCTTCCTACTGTTGCCAAGTGGGTGCTCACAGGGAGCCGACTGATTGTTGGGTTCTCTCTTCATTATTGTAGGGTCTTTACCTTACAATATAGAGCATCTTGAGGCAACTGTTTGTTGTGATTTAGCTCTAAGTAAATAAAATTGAATTGAATCGAATCGAATAATTAAAATATATTTGCAGGAAGGATTTGAAGCATCGCTCTAACAATGGGATCTTAAAACTTTTTAAGCTGATTTGCAACCTATTTGAAAGGCAAATTCCCTGCAAAATCAAACTAAAAAATACCTTATAAGACACTTAATTCTAATGTTAGCGAATGAAATATAATTTTAAATATAGCTGACATTTAACAGAAGCAGCTGAACAGCATAAGTCTCTCTCTGTCATCTCTCTCTCTCTCTCTCTTTTTTTTTTTTTTATAGCATTCTGAAGATAGTTGACACTTTGAATGTCCCAAGTGGTGAGACCTTTTCAGACAAGCTCATCAGCATTTAGTATGCCTGGCTTGTCATGGTAGAATGATTTCTGTCTGTCAAACACTTTGAGTCGCTGCCCCATGGTCAGGCCTGATATTTGCGCTAGTCAGACCATCGATCAGCTCGAGTGTTTTTCGTCTGCGGTTTGGCTTTTAAGTGGTGTGGCTACAACACAGGCGCCTCGGCATCTTGAGATTTGGTTCGAGCATGGTGGCCAGGCCTTCAGACTGGATTGGGGACTGAAGCAGGAGAATAATACTGCTGACATTCACAGAGATCTAAAGATTTGTGAAAGGCAGATGATGGAACAGTTGTTTGCTTTAGGGCACCAAAGTTTCTTGCCAGCACAGAGGTCCTGGACTGAATATAAATCAAGTTCTCATTTGTGCCTTAGAAACAACTTTTTTTTCTTTTAGCAACTGGCACACATGTAAAGGTGATCATGAAATCCTCCTTGAAAGAAAGTAAAGCCTCATAAAGTGCTGCCTCTTGCAATTCTTACTCATGTCATCTGCATGGGCAAGAGTGATGCAAAGGAGCGCACAGATGATAGTCCGCAGGGTCTGCTGAAAATGCAGACTTTTAGCTAACGTGATGTCCATTCAGAAAGGTCAGAAAAGGTTGTGGGATTTGTATGCTGGGCAAGTGGTAGTGTCATACTGGAAAATGTAAAAGGGATGCTGCATTCAGTTGCTTTTTTGCTTGCCAAGAAGGCCTCCAAACAACAGAAAGGTTTAGACTTCATGTAAGGGAGAAACTGAGATTGAAGTTGTTTAAGATAGTTTTTGTTAGCTATTTTTAACTTATTTTCAAATAATGGGTGCATGTGTTTCATTTCTCTGTCATCTGTAACTGAGGAGGTGCAAGCATCAAGGCATATGGTTAAGGTGATTTGTTTGCAAATCGCTATGTTTTATGAAGCCTTACATCTATTTTCCCAAAGAATTACAATTCGCTATACTATATAGAGTGATTAACAAATGTATGAGACCACTTGCCATTAAAACAAGAAAACACAAATAATTCAGAAAACATCTTTAAAAGTAAAAATTATATTGTTATTTAATTGGCAAATAACAATCTGAATTCATTTTTTTATCCCCAAATTTGAGCTGGCAAACTGGACGTCTCAGGGAAGTCAGAAATTAACCAAACATAACAATCAATCACTAAAACTAATTTTTTCTGTTCAGGAATGCAAGTAAATAACTGTAATTTGACATCCTAATAAAAAGACAATAATATATTTTAATATTTTTTTCTGCTTGTTTGCAAAGCAGTAAAATTAAAAATTCATGGATAACAACAATAATTATGTTTTATCATTAAAAATATAATTTCAGTGAAAGATCTTGTGCATAGTGGTGTATTATAAATTACAAAATAATAATCATTATAAAACATTTTTGATATTTACCAATACTGTTAATTTAGGGCAGCTGTGGCGTAAACCTCAGATTGGGTGGTGATCTAATAACTTTGTTAACACTACACTTGGACAGAAAGTCAAAGCTGTGTGTCTTCCTCACTGAAAAAAGATAAAAAGGTTTCTTTGACCAGACTGGTCATCAAATTGTTCACAGTGAAATTTACACTAGCGGGCAGCACATGATTATATTAAAAGGTATCATAATGATGAGATTCACAGCCTTCTTTAAAACCATGTGAACTATGTGAGAAGTCTTTAAAATGAGAGAAAAAAACATCTAATTTAGAGTTTATTTCATATTTCATAAAGTTGTTAATAAAAGCCTTTTTGATAGATTTGTTTAACTTAAGAACTCGGTGACTGTATTATCAAGTGTTTTTTTTCCGGATGTTTCATGGGATGCATCTCTCAAATGTGATATTATTCTTAATCAGTTAATTATATTAATGTAATAAGTAATCTGGCCTTTTTTTAAAATTATTTTTTAATCACGTATGTTGGATTACTACTTTGGGAACAGTTCTCACAAGAGCCTCAGTGGAGTTTACCCATCATGTGTTCAAACATGACTTTTATCTTCGAGCAGTCGGGAATCTAATGTTGCTGTTAAATGTCACATCTACATATAATTGATCTGATTTCAAGTTTATTCGTCATTGTCCTGTCTCCCTGAATTCATATCAGGAAGTAGGGTGTGAATACAATTTAAGAAGGGTAGTCAGTTTTAGATACGGGGCAGCTTTTTTGCACCAGTGACCAAGTTATTAGTGCCTTCAGATTTGAAGCATATGCTCTCTGTTGTGATGTTAAAGGTCTGTGACTGGAGGCAGCATTTCTGCATTGCATGTTGTTTATTGTGCTACATGTTTTTCCTGCTTGAAATGTCGACACGGTGAAAATATGTCAAAGAAACTGACTGAAAAGGTTCTTCAAATAACAGATAAATGACTTATTGAAAGTATTGGTGGCTGCAATAGGATTTGGGTGATTTTCAAAGCATACCCCAGACGTCTTTTTCTTCACAAATGATATCATTTGTAGTAATGTTTGGACAGCATGTTGGGTTTATAAAACTCTCCTCAGAAACCTGGTCAGTTTGTATATTGTATAAAGCTCTGCTATATATATATATATATATATATATATATATATATATATATATATATATATATATATATTACACACACAATTACACACACACACTTCTCTGTCGACTAAAATATTTCAACAATTTGGTTGTATCTTTTGTTGAGATAGGCATGCAAATTAAATAAATTGCTCCAGTGTCCTCTTGAGGGATTTTCTCAAAAGCAATCCATGAAGCAATTGAACCATTCAAGTCAGTCAGTGAGCAGGATGGGGAACCTAACCAAGGTGTGGGGGTTTGGGACCTCAGTCAACAAATGAAAAAGTAAATGGGAAAGATAAAAAAAAAAAGAGGCTTAGGACTTAACGGCTTTATTCAGCTCTGTGACTTTCAGGCAGCCCTTGTTCATTTGTCAGAGCTGAATAAGTCTGTGTAAAGAGTGTTGTTGCTTGAGTGGCACCTGGATTGTTCATGGTGGCAGCAAGTACTGTCACTCATTATGCTCCCAAACCCTTCAAACCATTTTTCCACTCAGAGCTTTGAAATGAATTGTAGACCATAAAAGGGCTGTAGAGATACGGGGTTCCATCATTCTTTTCTTAATGTGAAGCAACATGACTCTGAAAAAAAAAAACTGTCTTACTATTTTAATTTTATCATTCCAATTACCTCTGTGACAAAGCAAACCCAGAATAGTTACAAAATAAAGCATGATCAGGGGTTTATAATGAAGTTAAAGCAAAATATATAAAGGGAAAGAAAATTGAGACGAGGGTCATATGCCATATGATGGACTGGTATCCTCCATAGTCTAGATTGCTGTTAATAACACACAAGCTGCAGGAAATGGTCAAATGTTGCCATCCTCTGAATTACACACCCTGTGTCACAGCTGAACACTTGTGTCAGCATTGCAGTGCCTCTTGAGTCACAAGTTAAGCAGTTCAACAGCAAGTAGCATTTTCAGTAGCCAATTTTTTTTTATTCTAAAAAAAATCTCATAATGGGCCCTTCATTAACATTACACCTGAAATATTACCTTTCTGAAAAAGTACTGGTACACAGGTGATAAAAGTTGTGTAAATCCCTTTGAAATTACAGAGGGAGCTGGTTTAGAAATACTGAAAAACAATTCAGAGCCCTTCACTTTTGCACACTTTACTGCATTGCCTGCGTAGGTGTGTTTAATTGCTTTCTTTTTAACTATGTATGATCCACACATATCCTTGTCCATATCCTGCTGTTGCTGTAACTGCTGCTGCAATTTTAACCATTGGCATTAATAATCTGTCAATCTTACATTCAGTAACCTGTAATAACACCGTAAAAAGCTGTTTTTTAATCATTTGCAGACCTATACTTTAGTGTGGCACTCCAAATTTTGTTCAATTTGATGCTTTTTGCTTTAATCATTCTTAAATGCTCTAGAGCTAGAGTGGAGTTAAATTGAATTTGCTTTAGAAAGCCACAAAACTATTTATGTAGGCTCCCACACTTCACATTGTATTTCAGGACAAAAAGCTCTGTGGCCCCTGTAGACCTGTGGCAAACTTTGGAGAGGCATCGAATAGGACAAGGGCAAAACCATTTTTAAAGCTTTGATTTGTACCAGGGGGACAGTGGCCTATTAAAATGTGAAATGGAAGACATGTGCAACCACCAGGACTATTCTTAGCATTGGCCATTAGGAAAAACTGAGTAGCTGAACAAGAGGGACTGGTCAGGGTGGTGACCAAGAACCAATATCACTCACTCAAACAGAGCTTCAGAAATCCTCTGTAGAGATTATAGACAGCATAAAAGATAGATGTAGCTTCAGGGTCTGAAAAGTGATGCCAACACAGAAGTGCTTCAAATCTGTATACTTTCTGATGGCTACCGGGGGAAACGGCTCTCCGACTCAGCCTCTTTAAACACTTTCCTGATGAGTTTATGGGCTCAATCCCTCAGGGGTCATATTGTGTTTCATAAAAGAGGACTATTCAGAGTGTTATTACTGGCTAATGATTTATGATTGACAGTCATCATTCAATTAGCGTGCAGTTTTGCAGTCAGACCCACCCCTACTCATTACATCCTGTTTCAAAACTCCAAGATGGCGATGACAGAAATGCTCATCTTGAACCTTCAAAATGGGAATTCAGAAACCAGTGGGTGGCGTCATGGTGCTTATGTGCATCTTTTGTACTGTCTATTGAAGAGATGGGAGAACCTCCTGGAAGGGTGACCATCTCTGACACTCCAAGTGGAGACAAGCCATTTTTAGGAATGTTAAATGGCTTGGGTTGTATATTTGTCTATGAGACTGTGGCAATGATTACACTTTCTAAAATAACCCAAAAGTACGCAGCCAAAGCAGTGCTGGATGAAAATGAAAAAAATGGGATAAACTGCCAAAAATCTAGGTGTAAAAAGCTCAAGGCTTTTAGGAAACTCAAAGGTGGAAATATTCTCTCTCTAATATTATAGCATCTGGTAAATGGGCTTCTGCAGAGTATATAATTAAGGGTCACAATACATTTGAATTTTTAATAAATTAAAAACATGAAAACATTTTTTTTTGCTTAGTTTGGCTTATTCAGCATAAACTGATGCATAAGATGGTGACTTTATTCTTAATCTAAACATAAAAAATTGGTTTGAATACTTTCAAATGTGCACATATCCAAAATGGGCGAGTTAAAAAAAAATCTATTCACAAGGCAGTATAATGTTCACACCAAGCACTCCATGAGGGCAGCCTCCCTCAGCAGGAAAATGTATCCAGCAATACCATATAAACTGCTCAGGAATGGCTTGAGTAATATGATTAAGTTTCAGAGGTGCTGACCTGCCCTCTCAGATTCCAATCTGATTTAGTGCTGAAAGAGACGGGGAGGCCATGAAAGTCCCCACCTGCCATCCCACAAAACTCAAAAAAATCTGCTGCTAACATTCCAGTATCATACTGTACATACACCACATGAGTTCCACAGACATGCTGTGGTCATGATCTGTTGGGTCAGAGATGTTTTGGTGGGAACCTACATAAATTTAGGGATGGGGTATTAATGTTGTGGTTGATAGTGAATAAAGAATTGAACGTACCTGACATCTGAACCTGCTCTTCATCTCTACACGAGGCTAGCAGCGTGTGGCTACATAAAGTGCAAGGTGCTTGTTTCATGAAAATTGCGGCACAAAAGCTACAACTTCCGACCTAAATTCATCTTCCCTTGTAGCATTTTTAGTACTTTTGACTAAGCAAATGAAGAAACATACAGATACCAGAATGAAATAGGACTTTTGAACTTGTAGATTTATGTGATTTATGTGTAATTTTTATGTGCAAGCAGGACCCAAAATCTCAAACTAACTGCTGGTTGAGTTATATGAGTTTTAGGAATTGTCGCTTAAAACTAAAATCAACAAAACAGACCAAATTTAAATTTGTCCATTCCCACCTTCAAGATTATCTTCTTATGCACATTGTATCCCTTCACATTTGTGCCTCTGCAGTGCATGCTGGCTCATCTTTAGGATGCCAAAAGAAGATCCTACTGTGAAAAGCCAGAGACCCAGCTCATTTTAAAAATGACAGGTGATGTTTGTTCTTAAAGAGTGCATAGTGCAAGTGGTCATAATGACACTTTCAGAAAGCAATTTAAAAACAGCAGCAGTGCTGAGGGCAGGTTACGGAGGTGTGGGCCAAATTATGATGGGCCAAATTTAAGTCTAGTAAGTATTTGGATTTTTATGGATCAATTCCCAGAACTTTTTGATCAGAACATGCATACTGGGTAATGTATGCAAGGGTTTAGACAAGATAGGAAAAATGTGTGTAATAAAACAGATGATAGAAGATGTCTGGTTATGCTGAACATAACTGATACATTTTTCAACAGTCCATTTCAACTTCAGTATTCCATGAGTACAGCTTTTAATTTGTGAAGTGCTTTTTCCATGTGTTTGCGAAAGAATCAGTTCCATTTTTGCCATTTCAGCATTTTCACTCTTCAGAAAAATTTGTGTCTTTTAGCAATAATAAGATGTGGTCTTAAGATTGTACTATCTGTAAAAGACAATCCCTATTCCCTGCAGCTATATTGAAAGCACTGCTACTATCAATCATTGGGTGACTGTTGCTTGAAAGCACTTTAAATTTCTGAGTTAGCTGTGTCCCTGCAGCATTTAGCACCAAAATATGTCAATTCTCAAAAGCTTGAGTGAATACCAAATGATGGATTTTCCCTATTTTGTTTGCTACATTTCTGTCTCTGCTGCAAGCATTATTCAAGAGAAATCTGCCGCATGCATCTTCATACTCACTGAAGCATGTTGACAGCAATCTGAACTCAAACATGCCTCAGCAAATATGACTAGGATGACCGTGAAAGGACATCTGGACTAAACCAGAGACAGTTCTATATTCTTGTATTTCTATTAGCACTTGGCACCCATACTCTGTGCTATCACTGAATTTCAGACAGAATATATGCAGCTAAACAGTTCGAGACAGTTGTAGAAATGAACAGCTTTGTTTTAATCTGTGTACAGTGTATTTAATACCACACTGAGAGACATTTAAGATCTGACACCTGAAAAGTATACAACTTATCCAGGAGAAAGTTGATGCATCTCTCTCTCTGAGATGAGGTGGCAGTGACCTCTTAGCATGATCCTCTTAGCTATGTGTACAAAAACCATATTGATAGTCAAAGTCAATGTGCCATGGTTAGATAGACAATCAGTCAATTTCTCATGATTAAAAGAAAGCAAAGTATCAAGGTTTGGTTGATAAGACCCCTGCCAAAGAATGGTACACAGCCTTATTTCCAATCAACATTGGCTGTTGCAATTTCCCTGAAATGTCAGTGTGCTGTTTCCTCCAGAAGATCTGCTTGGAGCCCAAACAGCTGGAGAAAGCCATTGGGCACATGCCCATGGCAACCAAGACCAGCTCAAGATGGATATGACTGGTTAGAGCCCACGGTAAAGGCTAACTTTGTCTTAGCTGCCCCACTCAGGTGAAGTGTACAGGCTAACAGGTGAAACACTGTTCACCCCGAGATACCTGCTTAAGATGTGGTACAGTTCCCAGTAAAGCGAGCACTCGAGCCACCTGATCACCAGAAGTAGGTCCCCCAAAGCATGTAATTGCTTTGGCAGTTTCTGCTTGTAGTAAAGCATCTTTGATGTTTAGTTCACCTTTGGTGCATCAAGGCACCTCTAACATTAATGGTGCTAGAATGGTTGAGAAAAAGACATGAAAGTCCCCCCTTCCAAAAAAAAAAAAAAAAAGTGATAGAATTGTCCACAGTCAGTGTGCCCCTTTAAAGGCAGCCCCTAAGGCTTTATGGGCTACCTTTACACTGTAATCACAGAGAAAAGCTAAAAAAGTTCAATGGCTTTTGGTGGCCAATGGCTGAGTCCAGGTGTTGAGAATCCCTGGTGTACTTTGTTATGCTAATGGAGGAACAGAAATGGATTGTCTGGTGGGTTCATTGTTGCTATTTTTCTTTCCCACCAGGAAATGGTAAATTACATAAAACAATCCCATTTGCAGATTATTTTAATTCAAGACAGCAGAGGTGGGGGGTGGGGTGGGGGCACTTATCTGCCACTTCTATCAGCTTTCCTCTAAACTGTTGTTTGTAGCACTCAGTTGCTTTTGGATTTCTCCTCAGGAGACAGGGGGCATTGTTGAGGCAGAGGTTGCTGTTTTTATCAGTCTCAGTACCCGGAATAATCATTGGTGGGCTGTTTTCCTCTGAAAAAAATGCTCTCTTTTTTCTTTTTCTCTCTCCCTGTGGGCTGCTGTATCAGGGTTTTTTTTGTTTGTTTTGCTTTCATTGTCTCATCAAGGCTCACTCTCACTCTCCTAGGTACAGTAGGTGCAATGCCCCCTGGGGATTGGAGTCATTCTAAACTTTGCATCTTTCAGACATTCAGATGCAGGAGATTGTTTTAATTTATTCCCTCACAGCTGTCTGTAACATAGTATCCTCAACACTACAGCAGATAGCTCAGTATCATCTTGGAGCTAAAGCCTGTGAATGCACTTTAATATTGATATTTATCAATATTTTTAAGGGTTTTGGGTACATTCTTTTACCTCTTTCAAGTTTAATTTGATCTCAGTTAAACTTGCTATGAAGTTCCTTTACTGGGATAGTATTTGCATTCTTCATTAGATTTTTAATTACATATTATGTGATTGTACATGAGCAGCATTTCCTAGAGCCAGACACATAACTCCTCATTTCTCTGCCCACAGTGAGAGCACGGCAGTTGAGGTGTCATAACCATTACCCTGAAAGGACAATGTTCTATGGTAACAATTGCAATTTCACTTTTCTCTGCTCCATTCATAAATTGCACATCTTTGGATCTTCTGGTTTGACAAAAATAAAAAAAGAAAAGGCACATTAGTGTGGTGTTATAAGAATTATTGGTTGGATTTGACATGAATTTTGTACCCATCTTTATGGTCCTTGGAGGAAAAATTTTAATGAGGAAATTTCAGAATTCTTTTTTACCTTGCCAGTATTGCTGTTGCTGTTCTTGCTAATAGATAACACTATTAGAAAATAAAGTAATTTTTCCAATGCTGTCAGCTGCTATACAAATTGGACCGAGCCTGCAGTGCAACTTAATTGGAGTCAGGATGCTATGGTGATTCCCATCTCTTGGTGGGAGCAAAGGGAAGGGACGTAATCACCTAGACTGTGGGTCTGTGCTGGACACACTGATCTATTCTTGTAGATAACTGTCTGTTATACAGGACCTTTCACAGGTTAAAGACACCCTGTCGCTGTTGTTGACCAGAAATTTCAGACTGTGGATATAATAGGAGGAGGAGCACTTGCCGTAAGTCAAAAAACAACAAGTCTCATCACAATAAGAGCCACACTAAATCTATTTTGTGTGACAGCTGAAGCATTTGAAGACATTAAAAAGTGTTTCATATTTAAATGGGAACTCTTGTCACTTGTTGTAAAGGTTACATGGCAATATTGCCAGGCTGGACCTAGAAACAGTTGAGTCTGAAAGTATGCAGTCACATTAATGCATAAACATACAAGGTTGCAACTGCGCATGGCTCTCATAATGAGATTTTTTTGACAATACTTATTACTTTATGTTCATTGCAGCTTGTTTTTTGCATGTATGGCAAATAATGTGTTCATACCATAGGTCTCTTGGCTGTCAGGGAAAAAGAGACCCTGCAAAATTCTCCTTACACAAGGAGAATTTTGCTCATAACAACAAGCTCATTATCTTCCTGTTATTTGAACTTCTTCATTATTAATTTGTGGGCATTTCTAGACCAAGCCAAAAGATAAATGAAAAGATTCAAGAAAATTTGTTGTGGATGTAATTCATCAAGTTCCACCCAGGAAAAGTGTTTCCTTTTTTTTTCTGTTGGGAGTTAATGACTCCTATAGAAAGTCACCACTTGTAGCTTGTGCACAATACATGCTTCATTTGCATCATGCTTAACTTTGGTTAGTCCCCTTCTACAATAATAGCACTTTTTCACTTGTTGAAATCACCCCTCTGATGCACAAATGTATTCACTGTATTTGCTATGCATCCCCAAAGTGCCTCTTTGAGGGAAAGATCTCTTTGCTTTTGTCTCTTCCATCAGTTCTTTCAGCTCCACACTGTAGAAAAACAGTTCTTCTTCTTTTGCCCATCACTGAATTGCTGCTCATGAGGGAAACTGTAGCAGAAGAAATATTTTTTACATGTATTATTTATTTGCTACATTAGACAGATTAGGACAATATTCATCCCAGTAAGACTAACAATTGAGTCCATTAGAAGAAAATAGTGGAAAAGTAAATACAAACCCAATTCCAAAAAAGTTGGGACACTAAAATCTAAATAAAAATAGACTGCAATGATCAGTCTCATAAACCCATATTTTATTTATAGTAAAATGTAGAAAACATGTCAAATGTTGAAATTAAGTAAATGTGCCGTTTAAAAAAAAAAAAAAGTAAGGTCATTTTGAATTTGATGACAACAAAATGTCTCAAAAAAAGTGGGACAGGGCCATGTTTACCATTGTGTAGCATCTTCTGTTCTTTTAAAAACAGTCTGTAAACATCTGGGAACTAAGAAGACCAGCTGCTGGACTTTTGGGAGAGGAATGTTGTCCCGTTCTTGTCCGACGTTGGATTCGTGCTGCTTAACAGCCCTGGGTCTTTTTTGTCATATTTTCTGTTCATGATGTGCCACTTGTGTTGGTAAAAGGCCTGGACTACAGGAAAATTAGTTCAGGAGTCAGACTATTCTAGTACAAAGCCATGGTGCTTGCTGAGCCTATTGGCCTTTTCTTTTGCGCACAGAGATTTTTCTAGATTCTATGAATCTTTTTATTTACATTTTACACAGCATCACAACTTTTTCAGAATTAGGCTTGTACATATTGAGAAATATTAAAAACAGAACCTTTACTAACATGCTTTCACCTGCTCTGTGAAATGATGTGTGTATTTATTATTTTTAGTTTGTCATATCAGAAAAAAAATGGTAGTGTTGTTCTGTGCAGCACACAGTTATGTATGGAAAGAAAGAACCACGATTCAAAATCTTTGAGCAAAAGTTTAAACATTGTATTCTGTTACTTAGTTGCTAGCAGCTTTTCTTTGTTATGGTATTTTTTAAAAATTATTATTAATATTAGCCCCTAATATCTAATTGCAGTTAAAATCATGGTGAGTATACAGATTAATAGACCGCAATTTATTCTGTTTTCTTTTTAAAAATTCAAATATTTACATAAATGTATCTCAAACCCATTGAATTCCTAAGTGTTTTTATTTTTGTATTCATAGTTGTTTGTTTGCTTGTTTCCAAGGGTACCAAACCAAGCTTTGAGCACAACTCAGGAGGTGGTATGTATAAATATGTAAAAATCTGGTCCATATTGAGACCATTGCACACAAAAAAACCAGTACAAAGCTAGATTGAAGAAATATTTTTTAAGTTATTAAGTTAATATACCAGTTTAATTTTATATGGTAAAGTAGGTTCGTTCTAAATGACCTTTCAAGTAAAAGTAATTGTACAATAACTATACAGCTGTGTCGTACCAGGAGCAGTCCAGATTAATTTATTTATTCAAGCTTGTGCTGTGTTTATAGGAACCTGGATAGATCTGAGATAAGCTCAGCCTCTTCCATCTCTCATTTATGTTCCCTAGGGACATGCTGCAAGCTGCAGAGTGACTCCAGCTTGCAGGAAAAGGTGTATGAGAGGTGAAAAAAGGGCATTTTTGTGTACACATCTACGTGTGTGTTTTCTTTAAATTCTAAATAATTCAATTCATCTTATAGAACAACACAATACCTGTAAAGCACGTGAGGGACGCACAAAAGAAGACATTGATGGTGACATTCTGGATTATTGTAAATAACAATTCATTTATTCACAACTTACCCTGAATTTTCAATCACATATAAGAAGGAGGACAAGAAAGAAAGCAACATGAAGCATAGAAGAATACATGCCACCTTTCCCCTCAATTTTTAAAACTCAAAGTTAGGTGAGGTCATGTTCTGTTGGTCTTTGTAATTTCCCATGTCTATTCACTTAATAACACTGCAACACAATAATGCTTTCATGGTGGATAAAACAAAATTACAAATAATAAACTCAAAAACAAACAAACAAGTAAAAAAATCAAAACAATTTTGTTGCTGTGAGTAAGTGAAGAAAAAGAAAACCTTACCCTGATCCCTTTACTCTGGACTGCTTTAAGAGCCCCCCTGGGCTATGAGGTCCTGATCCTCGAGGAGAGGAGTATGAAGAAAATCAAACAAAAATCAATAACTACACGATCCACAATCCCCCTACCCAATTTTAAAAGCTTACAGTTTTCCTTAGTGAGTTTTCTGCTCGTCTAATTATTAGCCTCCCTTCTGTTCTAAGTCATCGCTTTATAAAACATAGAAACTGACTTCATTGCTGGGTTCAGTTACAGTAGGTTGTTGTTTTACTTACTTAGCACTGAATGCTGTAAGAGCAACAGGTATACTGTAGACTCCATTTGTGCATGCACTAATATAACGGTATTTTTCGTTGTCACAATAAATTTAAAACTACAAATTTCAAAGCTCCTAGCAACTTACATTTAATTCCTTCTTATTCTTCTGCTATATATCAGATTGCGTTATTAAAATTGCATCCACACTGCACGTCTGGAGTTTGTCTCATTTTGTATACGGTATTATGATGGAATAATATGTGTGAATGTTAATATAGACTAACATTATTTCATGTTTTGAGTGTCTCAACCAGAAAAAGTGAAAAGACTATAAAGCTACATGATTATTTATTTGCAATCAGAGATTCATAATAATGATGTGCCTAGATCATTTGTGTCTTTTGATCTGCAGTATAAAATGGAAAGATATTAACTATCATGATTACTATATAAATATAACACAAAGAAAGAAACAAAATGATCCAATAAACTGGGAGAATCATTTGTATTTTCCCTGAAAAAAGAAATGCTTATATTACACAGAAATACACACTATACGGAAGAGTTCACGGACTGATTTGATGGTGACCCATTTTCAAGCCCCAGTTGTGATGCTTCTGGCTCAGCTGGGTGCTCCATTAAACACAATAGAGAGTCAAAATCTGTTCTGCTGCTGTGATAATTATTTTTGTGTACACATATTATCTCAGGTGCCATTCCATACAACTGAGGTGCTGTTTTGGGATCATATTATGATTATATCACTGTGCATACTTTACTGTACTTGCTGTAATAGTGATGCTTTTTAGGCATTTGGTAGGGGCAGCTGTCAAATGAGCTAAAACATGAGTCTTGGTTATGTCTTTCATCTTTAAGAAAAATGAAAAGTTTATTTTGAAAGTTATTTTATTAAAAAAAAAACATCAGGAAGGAATTCATTTGCAGTGCCATTTGTTTAAGTAGCTTTTCAGTGGCAAAGAATAATGGGAAGAAGAGATTATGGCTGAAGAAGTTGGACAGATGAGTCATTCAACTTTAACTCCTTAAATAATTGCCAGAAAATTCAAATTCTTTGAAAAAGTTTTTTTTTTTAGCTTTCTGACAAGTTTTTAAAAAATTATAATTTAATATTAATTTGAATACATGAGTTGTAATTTGTATCATATTTGCTACATCTGGTGTTTTTTTGTTTATTTTTCAATTTATTGCTTAAAAATGTCTTGTGCAGTTTATTTAGGTTTTTCAGGGGGGAAAGAAGTGATGATGTAGAAGTCTTAAAAACTCATTGTATCAAATATGATATACTAGGTGTTAAGGGGTTGAAGATGGACAAATCAGTTTGTAAATGTTTTGAGATGGTAGCATCAGAAAAGTTGGACAAGCAGTTAAGAAAACTGATGGATGTTATGTGGTTGTTGCTTCATTCCTTAGACTCCCACTTAACTACAATCTACAGTTATACTTAAAATTAAGGGACATCTAATGATGTAAATAAGTGCACTGATAATGTAGCAAGAAAAATGAACTTTCTAAGAATTGTTTTATAATGTAACAGGATCTGTTGACAGCCAAACTATAATCTTTTAATTAACTATAACCAAATAATTTTGATTTCTAAACTTAACTGAGCAAAATCAAACATAAACTAGTCAAAAAGCAACACAGAGCAAGTCCCGCACAAATCCCAGTCTGGTGGTCATGAGCCATGTGAGTTTGTGACACTGGCACACAAGCTTTTCTTCTAACGTTAAGTGGAAGCACTCCTGATGGAACAAAAAAACTGATAGAATTGTTTAGCTGAGGGCCTTGTCTCCTCCATAGAAGCAGCCACTGTGAAAAAACTCTTTGATTTTTAGGAAAAAGTATATCAACAAAATAACCGATACATTCTGTCTTCTTCATTAGGTTTTTCTGTTATTTTCATGAAGGAAGATTTTTTTTAAATCCCTCATTCCTTTTCTCCCTTGGTAATTATTTTTTGTGCTTCTGAATTTTAAGTGTGCCATTAGACTGCTGAGTCTTCATTTAATTGTTATCTTGAGCGACTGCATTTGTGAGATTGTATTGAATTCTTCAACAGCTGGTGAAATTTAATTTCTCGTGCATTTTGTTTTCTTTAAATTAAAGACCATCCTGACAAATTTAAATTACCCGAAATGGTTTTAATGCCAAACCCATCCATTTAGCTTTTGTTCCAATATTCTCTGCTATACTTATATATGATCATTTATTTATAGGATCTGAACTGCAAAATTAAACATGTGTGTCATCATACATCCATGCACATTAATATGCATCATATAACAGTCCATGTCTGACTGGCTGATGAGCCAAGCCAATAAGAATACACAGATGTTTCTGAAAGAAACATGCACCAATAATTTATGTTGCTGAAATCACTCAAACTGACAACGTTGTTTCTTCAGACAGCCGTGAGAGGAACGCTGCATCTGTCATAATTGGGCTGAGACAGATGGTGAGAGAAATGATAGGATGGAGTTTGAAAAGAATTCATCTCTCGACTTTAAAGAATGTATCTTATGTATGTCCACAGCCTTGATTATCAGATGTGCTATGTTCCTCCACTAAATAGTAACTACCTGTCACTACTTAGCATTGCTTAAATATGGAAGATGCTCAGAGACTCTATACTCCCAGGAACTGTCAAGAAACAATCATTAGTCTGAGTAGCATCAACTTTTTGTGAGATGCCATGAATTTGTCATCATGCAGGAAATTATTTGGTCTGATATGCTTCAGCTAATATAGTTCAGGTCAAAAAATAAGTGGAACAAAACACTAAAATGATCACGAGATAAAGGATCCATCGATCCATTTTCTGCTGTTTATGTGAGTTTAGGTTACAGGATTAGCAGTCTAAGCAGAGATCCCTTTCGCTAGTCACCTCCTCCAGCTCATCTGGGGGATACAGAGGTGTTCCCAAGTCAATCAAGAGACATGATCTCTCCAGTGTGTCCTGGGCCTGTCCCAGGGCAGTCACCCAGTAGGATGTGCCTGAAACACCTTACTGAGGAGGTGTCAAGGAGGTATCCTAGTTAGATGCCCAAACCACCTCATCTGGCTCCATTCTCCTTCACCCTATCTTAAAAGGATAGCCTGGCTACCCTTCAGATGAAGCTGATTTCTACCATTTGTATCCACAATTCTATTGCTTTTGGTCACTACACACAGCTCATGGCCATAGGATGATTGGAACATAGATTGACTGGTAAATTGACAGCCCTGCTTTCACTCTCTTTATCACAGCTGACTGTTACACACCAATCCATCTGCCAAACTCCCCTCACTTGTGAACAAGATCCCGAAATGCTTAAACTCCTCCACTTGGGTCAGCAACTTGTCCCTGACCTGCAGTGAGCATTCCACACACCTATTTCTGACTGAGTGCTGTAATCTCAGACTTGGAGGTGCCGAATCTCATCTTAGCTGCTTCACACTTGGCTGAAAACATCCCTAGTACATGCTGGAGGTCACTGCCTGATAAGGCCAGAAGAACCAGGTCATCTACAAGACATGATCATAAAGCCACCAAAGGGGTGGCATCAGGATGCCTTGAGAGACAGAGGATTAAAAGCTGGTCCAGTGTTCCACAACCAGGACAAAAACCACTTTGCTCCTCCTGGATCCAAGGTTTGTCTTACGTATGTGGGAATTATGGTTCAGCAGTGGTAGCGCATTGGCAGTCCATTGGTAGTCTAGGGCAGCTACAAGCTGTTGTTGGTTCATCAGCCAGCCACGGAGAAGAGTGAAGTTATAACATCCAAAAAACTGAAGTGAAACTGAGTGTTAAAAACAATGAAAAGTGTCCACTGTTGCTATTGTCTATAAATTTCATACTGCATTTTTGATCTTTGATGCCTCCCACCCTGGCTTCTCCCCTTCCTGATGAACTCTGCTCTTGCTCCTTTCCAGTCATGTCGAGCAATGTGCAGTTGGGATTTTGGAGGACTGCTTTGAGGTATGTTTGCATCTTTCCTCTTTGTAGGCTCTCTGTAGGTAAATACTTCCACAGATGTACACAATTGTGGTACTACAAATCAAGGATAATGAACAGACTTGCTTCTGTCTGGTAATGAAACCTTAATATCCACAAATATAATATATTTATGATTTTTTTAATATTTTATATTTCAACAAAGAATTGCACAAAGATGCTGCACTCTTGTTGCTGAATGTCTCTAGTATTACTTGACAGTTAACATATACCGAAAGGGTGAATGTAACAGACATTGGCTGTGCATGAGTGGAATGACAAAACATTTGGTATGAAAGGTTAATGAGCCCAGAAAACTGGAGTGGTCCCTGTCATGTGAGACTTCTCATCACATCTAGAGGACTGAGGCAAATAACTGAGGAATGACATCAGTGTTAACAAAAGCAGCGTGAAACATGGAGACTAACTGTTTATAGGGATCCACATGTTTTGCAGGGGTGTAAGAAAGAGAGAGGAAAAGGTTCACTGTAGCTCAGGGGTGGAGCAACATATAACAACATACAGTATAACATACAACAACCAATAATTTTCACTCATGTTTGACTGGAATCCTTCTCAAGATATTATATACATGTCTTTGCTTGTATCCGATTATTGTGTACATTACATGTACTTGTTTCTGTATTACATCACATGCAAATTTGTGTTGATGGGTGTCAGGAGAATTTTCAAGGAATAAGGACCAAGAGAAGGTTATAAGTGAGATGCAGCTTTATTAGAACTTGCAAGTCCAGAGCAGTTACTAGACAGTCTACAAGAAGGATGTGAGGAGTGCCCTCGAACGCTTCTGTTCTTCAGCTTTTATACAGTTTACATTTCTTATTGAGTTCAGGGCAAAAGGGGAAGTGTTCCTTTTCAGGTACTTTCCACACATGCAGACCGTTAAAAATGTTTCTCGGTAAGACGTATCAAAACATTTCATGCATAGTATCATTATTCTTAGATCTTAAGTCGAGGTGTATGTGTGCCCAAATCAGTAACTTACAGCTCTCTGTCTGTTAGCTTTTAGTTACCTTCCTCTTTTATGTGTATCATCTACAAAAATACTTTCTAGCAACTGCTGACTTCTCAGTACACTAGTCAGAAGCAGACTAAATATTTTCTTTCTTAGTATTGAAGGATGATTGTAACAATAATTATACTGTAGTATGATTAACTGTAAAAGGTTAAACATGTGATTAACATAAAAGATTAATACTTTAGTTAAATTTTCCTATCAGTGGGTTTCATATTTACAGTGGTGTGAAAAAGTGTTTGCCCCCTTCCTCATTTCCTGTTTTTTTTGCATGTTTGTCACACTTAAGTGTTTCGGAACATCAAACCAATTTAAACAATAGTCAAGGACAACACAAGTAAACACAAAATGCAATTTGTAAATGAAGGTGTTTATTATTAAAGGTGAAAAAAAATCCAAACCATCATGGCCCTGTGTGAAAAAGTGATTGCCCCCCTTGTTAAAACATACTATAACTGTGGTTTTTCACACCTGATTTCAATTTCTCTAGCCACACCCAGGCCTGATTATTGCCACACCTGTTCTCAATCAAGACATCACTTAAATAGGAGCTGCCTGACACAGTAAGGTCCACCAGAAGATCCTTAAAAGCTACACATCATGCCGAGATCCAAAGAAATTCAGGAACAATTGAGAAAGAAAGTAATTGAGATATATCAGTCTGGAAAGGGTTATAAAGCCATTTCCAAAGCTTTGGGAATCCAGCGAACCACAGTGAGAGCCATTATCCACAAATGGCGAAGACATGGAACAGTGGTGAACCTTCCCAGGAGTGGCCGGCCGCCCAAAATTACCCTAAGAGCGCAGCGACGACTCATCCAAGAGGTCACAAAAGACCCCAAAACGTCCAAAGAACTGCAGGCCTCACTTGCCTCAGTTAAGGTCAGCGTTCATGCCTCCACCATCAGAAAAAGACTGGGCAAAAATGGCCTGCATGGCAGAGTTCCAAGGAGAAAACCACTGCTGAGCAAAAAGAACATTAAAGCTCGTCTCAATTTTTCCAAAACACATCTTGATGATCCCCAAGACTTTTGGGAAAACATTCTGTGGACCGATGAGACAAAAGTGGAACTCTTTGGAAGGTGTGTGTCCCATTACATCTGGCGTAAAAGGAACACAGCATTTCAGAAACAGAACATTATACCAACAGTAAAATATGGTGGTGGTAGTGTGATGGTCTGGGGCTGTTTTGCTGCGTCAGGACCTGGAAGACTTGCTGTGATAAATGGAACTATGAATTCTGCTGTCTACCAAGAGATCCTGAAGGAGAATGTCCCACCATCTGTTCGTGTACTCGAGCTGAAACGAACTTGGGTTCTGCAGCAGGACAATGATCCTAAACACACCAGCAAGTCCACCACTGAATGGCTGAAGAAAAACAAAATGAAGACTTTGGAGTGGCATAGCCAAAGTCCTGACCTGAATCCTATTGAGATGTTGTGGTATGACCTTAAAAAGGCCGTTCATGCTCGAAAACCCTCTAATGTAACTGAATTAGGACAATTCTGCAAAGATGAGTGGGCCAAAATTCCTCCAGAACGCTGTAAAAGCCTCATTGCAAGTTATCGCAAACGCTTGGTTGCAGTTGTTGCTGCTAAGGGTGGCCCAACCAGTTATTAGGTTTAGGGGGCAATCACTTTTTCACACAGGGCCATGATGGTTTGGATTTTTTTTTCACCTTTAATAATAAACACCTTCATTTACAAATTGCATTTTGTGTTTACTTGTGTTGTCCTTGACTATTGTTTAAATTGGTTTGATGTTCCGAAACACTTAAGTGTGACAAACATGCAAAAAAAACACGAAATGAGGAAGGGGGCAAACACTTTTTCACACCACTGTACATTAATAGGCACCACTTTGCTTTTCAGTTTCACTAATCCATATTTTGTTGATTTAAAACATGAACATTTCAAACATATTGTTAAATTATACACTTACATCAACTGAGCACACAATGGCAGTGTGAATAAAAATTAGACACGGGTAGCAACTGCTTGGTTGTCTCAAATGTTTAACTTTTAGTGAATAATTTTACTATCCTAGAAATAGTCGAACAGCTAAATCAGCAAATTATCCTTTTAAGACCTGGTGCAGGATGGTGCTAATTTGATTGGTTACATATTTCTTATAAAACCTGGACTTGTTTTTTTGTGCCAACCAGAATGCCCCAAAGGGAAACATCAAGGAACTGGCTGCATTCCAGACAACTGAAACTTACTGAGAGTATCAGATCCAGTTCATGGTCCTGTTGAGTCACCTGCAAGATTTTATGCATTTTACCTGAAGTTTGACAGAAGGAGGACACAGACAATTCAGGTGAACCCTAAGGTGAACACATAATTCTTTTTTTTTTTCAGCTTTCAAAGAATTCATACTCAGGACCTCAAAAAAACAAAACAAAACACACACACACACACACACACACACACACACACACACACACACACACACACACACAAACACAAAACAAACAAACAAAAAAAACACCAATAATTAATGATGGCTGAAGATCAAGGTCAGACCTCAGGTATGCAGGTTTGTTATTCTTGTTTCTGTAGTTAACGCTCATTAAAAAAACAAACAAAACAAAAACAGACCTACAAATGACAATTTATGACAGTTTAGGACAGTTTCACTTGAAACTGCTTTTCCATAGACAATAGTAAGATCTTTATTTTCATGCCTAATGCAAATAACACAACATAATGGAAAACAAATAGCCTCATAACAAAGGGAAAACTCAGACTTAAGGAATATAAATATGTTTGAAATATACTACCCTCAGTGCAGCTTAGTTCTTTCCTGCTACATAATCCACAGTTTAACCTACTGTTATAATATTTGGTGGTGGTGCTCTACTCTGGGCACAGTAGTGCCCTAATCTGTTGTGACTTTCACAGTATTCAGTCTGGTTTTCTGTCTCTACCAACTCCTAAAGGAAATATTCGACTGCTTAGCTGCTACATTTTCCTCTATCTTCACCAGCTCCCAGCTAGTCTCAGTGAAAGTGATACTAAAGAGCAATTTGACTCACTCTTAATATAAAAATACAAATGCATATTTTAAATTTTTATAGCCACCAAGACACATTGCAGAAGCATTGTAAGAGATGTGCATTTCAAAAGAAAAAATCCACAAGATTTCAGTAATGATGGTTATGAGAAAACTGGATATCAAGGCACCTGTGTTGGTGCTTGGGTGGGACTTAGGGGAATTGGACCTTGTTACTACTGCTGTTTTGTTTATGAGCCTCCCAAGCAGAAGCAAACTGTGACTGACACCTTCTTAGGTGTTAATGAAAAGTCCAGACACAACAGCTTCTGGTGGAAGTGTGCTGTCACTCACCAAGGGGCTGTCTGCAGCTAATATGGACACCTTACGGAAATCTTGTGTTGACTAGAGAAGATTCGCAAGCTCTCAATGCATTTCCACTTGAAAGTAATTTGTCCTCATGAGACATAAAACCTTGTAAAGATGATGATGAAGCAGGTTTAATCATGAGTTGACATGGAGTGTGTACGTAAGTCTTTTAAACAGTTTCATAGGACCTATTTGCTTGTGTTGTGGCAGAGGACACATCAGTTAGACCTAATGACGAATCCAAACATGGCTTTGCTGAAAATAAAAGTTAAAATAACCATGTAAAACACAACTGAACACATACACACACACACACACACACACACACACACACACACACACACCCACGCACCCACACACACACACAGTATGCCCTCTTAAAGAAAATTTTACATTTTTGAACATCTAGTAAATAGCATGTTGTGACATTTAACTAGCAACTGTTTTATGAAATTTATGAGGTTAGTCCAAAATACCAGACTATACTCTAGCTATTGCTTTTAAAATGTGAGAATTCACTTTTTCTAATACTTTTTCTTCTATATCTGAATGTCTGAGAAAAAAAAGTTGATTCTGATTCTTGATACTGACCTTTCTGCTGTTCTCACTCATTAAAAAAACTGTCCAATCATTGTTCTGTTTTTCACTCAAACAAATTTAATTAATTTTCTATCCGAATCTTAAATGTCTAAGACAATCTGCTCTTTTGAACCACGATGACTTAGTCCAGATTTGAGATTTGACTGTCCAAATTTTCCAATCTTATTCCTCATTTTTTTCTTTTCTTTTTTTTTTTTTTGGAAAATGTACTTTTCAAATTTTCTCTCTGTTAAGAAACTGCTTTGTGAATAATGACATGCCTGTCTTCCAGTTAGGCTGGGAGAGCTGGCACAACAGTCTTTTTTTTCCCCAAAAATGTTTTAGACCATACTCATTTTACTCTGCAGATCTTACCTTTCCAATGATGACTGAGTTGGTTTGCCAATAATGTAGTGAAGTGCACTGAAATACTTAGAAATAGTATTGTAACAATTAATAACAATTAATTACTCCTGATTTTAATTTATTTATTTATTTTTAACACAGTATCAGCTCTGTGTGACCCACACAAATATGTGGTCACATTTGTGAATTAAGTTTGATTATATGTATAAAATCTTGTATGTTTCACATGGTTTGTGTACAAGTAACATGAGATTTAGTAAGTCTCCCAAGCGGTATGCCGCAAGCGACTGTGTGTCACTATGGACAGTAGAGGGCAGCAGAATGCCTGCCGTAAAGGAGTTGCCTTAGCTGTGGTAAGCTTGTCATTCTGGCAAGAATGACCAGGCGAAAGGGAGCACGTTTCTCCTGTTTTACAGGTCAGTAATGTGTACAGAACCACAAACAAATTGATAGATTAACACTGTGAAGCAGATACTGTGCTAATTCCTGCTGTATATATGTATAATGTATGTCACTGTAAGTACTTGAGCTACGCCAGGTCTGCCACACTGAGCTAACAGCTAAAAGCTAGGAATGTGAGTAATGGCGGACACGCATGCTCCCGCTCTCTCATAAGGCTCCAATCCAGTCATGTTAACAGTCCCTGTCCACTTAGTTCTTCTGTTTTAAGTCTTTATGTGTAGTACGTTTGTAAAATATGTTAAGCTGGTCTGAGGTCCTTAATAAGATTGCTATTTGAATACTGTCAGGAGCTAATTTACCTGAGAACATACAAAGCCAGAAAGCTAATGTGGGCATCGTCAACAAATGTTAAAAGTACATTATCTGAATAGGGATGTAAGATACTTCCATTATAGTAAGTCATTTAACATGATGATATGCATTCTTTTCTATTTTTGTTCATGTGAAAAGTATAATTTTCATTACATCTGTCTTGCTTTTTCCAGCACAAAGTCAGACTTTAACACAACACATCAGAAAACCCCACCTCAGAAGGATCTATGCATTTTTACTTTACAAAACAGAGAAATACTGATTGGTCTTGACAAATCCTGTGGTTTTCGTGTGTCATGGACGAAGTGCAGAGTGAAACTGACATTCAGGTCCAAGACCTGAAAATGATAATGTGACAGATAACCGTGCTCCCGTCACACTGGGTTCAACTCAGCCAGGTCAGTGGAGCATTCAGGCTGCAGTGGAAGCTTCTTTGGTCCATTAACTTCCAACTCAACCACCCAGTATCTCCCACACCCTCATACCAGTTTTGTCTCAGTGACCTGATCAACCCCCAGCTTCAGTACAGATGGTTACTCACTCTGTGGGACAATGATCTTAAAAAAAATCACCCTGTCACTCTTTTGACTGCTACAAAAGTGGATTTTCTTCATTTATTTTTCATCATCAGTGCATAAATGATTATACTGATTTTGTTTGAGGTTTTTAAGACTTTTGGGGCAGATTAAGTCTTAAGAATCTACTTGACTCTCTGGTCCCATCACAGATACTGTACATAGACTTTCAGTTGAGCATCATATGGGGGCATTTCGTGCTGTAGATCCCACCACACTAACTGTTTTTAAATTCTTTAATTGGCTTTATGATATAAGCAGTATTGGGGAGGTCTGTTGTACTTTGCTTCATTACTGAGACCAGAACACAGTGTTGAAACTTTGGCATTGTATCTACTAGCATCAGAAACTTTTAGGGAAAACACAAGCAGCCAGTCACAGTTTAAGAAGTCCCCAAGTATTATCTCTATAGCCCCAAAAGCCTATTTGTGTAATTACATTTTTGAGGAGGCACACCCCAGCTACAATATAGTAAATGTAGCTTTACAGATAATATATGGCTGTACAGCTGCTGTACAGTGCTGCGAAAAAGTATTTGACCACTTCCTGATTTCTTAGTTTTTAGCATATTTGTCAAACTTACACGTTTCAGATCATCATGCAAATTTTAGTATTAGACAAAGACAACCTGAGGTCATTTTGATTGTTGGGTTTTCTGTGTAATTATTGTAGGGTCTTTACCTTACAATATAAAGCGCCTTGAGGCAACTGTTTGTTGTGATTTGGTGCTATATAAATAAAATTGAATTGAATTGAATTACATAGAAACTGCAGTTTGTGAATGATGATTTTATTCATTGAGGGAAAAAAGCTATAAAAACCTACTTGGCCCCATGTGAAAAAGTAATTGAGAGCCTTCCTAGGAGTGACTGGACAGAATTACTCCCAAGAGTTCACAATAACTTATCCTGAAGGTCACAAAAGAACAAAAGAAGGATTTTGTCAAAATTTTGACTAAATCTGATTGAGATACTTTGGCATGACCTTTAACAGGTTGTTCGTGCTCGAAAACCCCCCAATGTGGTTGAATTAAAACAATTCAGCAAAGAAAAGTGGGCCAAAGTTCCTCGACAGCAATGTGAAAGACTCATTGCCTGTTGTCACAAATGCTTGATTGCAGTTCTTGCTGCCAAGGGTGGCAACCAGTTATTATGTTTAAGGGGCAAGTGGTTTTTCACACAGGACAGGTAGGTTTGGATAAAATTTTTCCCTTAATAAATGAAACTGGAATTTAAAAACTGTATTGTGTATTTAATGCAGGTTATCTTTGCTTAATATTAAAATTAATTTGAATAGTGACAAATACGCAAAAAGAGAAACACTTTTTTTCACAGCACTGTAGGTCCAGCAACACCCCTTAAGACAGAAGAGTGAATAAAGATTTTTGCTTCATCTGACCGAGAGCCGCGAATTCAAAAGTGCTGGTTGATTTTAGAGCACTAACCGTCTTGCTTGCTTTCAAGCCTTTTAAAAGGGAAAAAGTCTCAGACTTCAGAGTGAAATGTTTAAAGTCTACAGCTTTGATTTTCACTCTTTACAAAATATGATGTGATTCTGTTTAAAGTTTACAACTTAAGTCAGACTTTGCAGTATTTGTCTTTGTCCTATTCTCATGATTATCAACTGCCGGTCAAATCATAATCATATATATGGAAACTGATGCCTGGAGCCATCACTAAACCACCCAATAAAATGCAAATTTCACTTAAAAAATTAAGTCATTATGTCCAATGTGTATCCTCTAATCCATGTAGGATTTCTCTTTCCCACTGAGTGATCAGACTTTGTGACTTGCTTCAGGGGACCAACCAGCACTTGAAAACCAATCCTACTGCTTCTTCAGATCTCAGGGTGCATCTTTTTTGATCTTTTATTTAATTTCTCTCTTCCCTCCCATCAATCACATGCACGTGAGTTTGGTGTAATTTAATCAGCGAAAGCTTTGGGCTACATTTACATTTTTTTCATTTGAATTGAAAATGCGTTTTTAATAAAGATAAATAGGAGTTCATTCTATATTGCGTCTTGTGTTTTCTTGCATTTATGTCTCCTCTATGCAACTCCTCTTGCTCTAAAATCTTTTGAAAATCATCATAGTTGATTATATGCAGTGTCAGGAATAAATAATTTATCATTCAATCAGCTAAGCGGCTTACATCGCAATTAATTTAAATCCTCGTGATTCACGTTCTTGTAAAAACTCCTGCATGTTCTCAGTCCTTTTAGCTACCATCAGGTTCTTTGTCAACATGAAGCAATTTTTTTGTTCTTTTCCAATAACTTATTTTGGGGACGTGTTGCACAGCAAAACGAGCCTTTTTGTTTTTCACATTTTGATGAAGTATAGCACAGCGCACTCAGCAGCAAGCTTAGCTCACATGAATGTATGGATTTCTTCATTTGCTTGTAGCGTCTTTTCTTAAGAATCACATTTCCACAGTAATAATTATTCAGCATCTTTCAAATGTTGAAATTTAACCCAGTTTCCTTTTTTTTTGGCTTGCGTGTTGGAAATCTTTTTAACTTGAACTCCGAAGTGTGATATTTACCATGTTTTCTGTTTTCTACCCGTTGAAGCTAAATGAGCAATGAAAAAACATTGGTTTAAAATGCTTTGGGGTTTTAGAATGCTGCATTCATGACTCTAAACTCTAGATATTTTTGTTTATGTCTTTGAATCATAAAAGAACTTGCCACCTTGTATTCTTGCCTTCATTCATTTTACACATTTTAAATATACATTGGTGTCTAGAGGTGCAATACAACAATATATAATGCACAAAACTCAGCTCCTTTATATAAAGCATATGATGTGGCAGCCTCTTGCTTCTGTCCAGTTTTTCTTCTTTAATGTTAGTTATTGGTGTGCTTGTGTGTGTGTCATGATCATCATGTCTGTTGTTAATGACAGGCTGGCCTCGGGTTAGCAGATATTGATTTCTGCACAAAGACAAAAGGTCAACAGACTGACACACATAGGTATAAAATTGATCCTATTAACCTGCAAGGAAACAAACTGAAAACACTGAGGAGTTGGGCTGTGCATATGATCCCATCCAATTAAAGAACAGAAGACCTTTAGCTTGTTGGAGTTCCTAATTAACTGACTTTCAACTTCAAGTCACAGCGCAAGGTGTTGTAGCTGCTGTCTCATAGTTCATTAACAAGCATGGAAATGTGTGACAAGCAATATATGCTACAGCTGATTTGCCATGTGAAAATGCAAAAAAAGGGGAATATTATTAGTAGATTAATTATAATAATATATTTAAATAGGTTAAGCACACCAAACTGAATTAAATGTGCAAGATGCAACAGTACTCTTTTTATTTCAGTGCAATCTTTATGTTTTCTCATTTTAACGAAAGGAAAATATAACACTAACACTGAACTTCTGAGAAGATTTACTGCTTGTTTGAAAACAGTATAGCTGTGAGAAAAAAGGAATCCACGGCCATGTGATATGTTGTATATCACCGGCAGGATGGTGAATGCATACAATTTAGAAATAGATTCACCAGTTTGCTGCAAAATAAAATAATATGAATAAAAATAAAATAGTAATTCTGGACAAAAAAATAAAAAATAAAAAACCCAGTAAAGCTTAAATGCCATCATGCAGATTTTGGTTGAATCCCAGGATTTTTGGGCAGTCCTGCTTTTCTCATGTGGTGTTTGTTTATAGAAGTCCTCTCACCATCTGTCCTTCCCCTCCCTTTGTTTTATAACTGCTCTAGGTACATACTCCGACAGTGAGGAATACTCAGGGAGTGGGGTTCTCCTGTTAGAAAACAGAGACGTCACTGGCGGCATACACGGTCCACTCCCGGCATATTCAAGATCAAGGGAATAGACTGCAGAGAGTGAGACTCCAGGGGAACCTCATTAAAGAGTTGGACTTGAAGGAAACTGGTGGATACCAGGACGAAGAGAGATGAGCAGCTCAGTGCAGACTCCAACCAGAAGAGCCTGGAGGTCCCCACTCAGGAATGGGAGAGGAGCATAAGTTCAGTGAGATGTGTTAGTTAAGGATGAGAGAGTAGAGAGTGAAATAATCCCATCAACAGTCTTTATCAATTAACATAAAAATAAATTAGTAGACAAAAAAACCTACATCAAATCAGTGTTTGGTGTAAACTTAAATTCTAAGCAGATCAATTCATCACCTCCACAAATCCCAGACCTATAAAGAACTTCCACCTTCAAGCTCCTGTTGCTTGCACACACTCAAATCACTTTCCATCTTGTGGTAAAGAAGCTGCCTTTTGTCAAAGCACCTGCTGTATTTTTCTACATGCAGACCTTGCGTGTTTTTGAACATTTGTTCCCATATTGGAGGAAGGACTTTCTGACTGCAGGTCTAAAGCCAAATCCACTTCTGACCAGAATTCTCTGGGCTATCACTGAGTTTCTGCTGCATTCAGTTTTTGTGTGGCCACCGCTCCTTGGACTTTTGCAGGAAAGCTGGATAGCATATGAAAACACCTGGACAGAGATCTCGGATGTCATTCCTGGAATCTTCTGGAGCCCCTCTGTCCCAAGTGTTCCAATTACCCCGGGGACCACTGTTGCATTGACCTTCCACATCGTCTCTAGCTCTTCTCTCAGTCCTTGGTGTTTCTTGAGCTTCTTGTGTTACGTCTTCCTGATGTTACTGTCACTTAGTATTGCTTAGCCATCTCCAGTTTGTCCATCTGTATCTGGAAGTCACGGGATCTTTGCTCTTTCATTCTCAACCAGCTTTGGCGGCATATCCCATTTGACCTCAGGACTTCCAGGTCATACTCGGCACAGATCTTCCTGTATACTTTGCCAGCCCCTTTGTTATGGTGTTCCATGTATGCCCTGCCTGCTAGCATCTTGCACCCTGCTGTTATATGCTGGATTGTATCAGGGGCATCTCTGCACAGCCCACACCTGAGGTCTTGCCTGGTGTGGTAGACCCCAGTCTCTACTGCTCTTGGTCTTTGAGTTTGTTCCTTTGCTCCCATGATTAGTGCCTCTGTGCTGTCTTTGTTCAGCCATTGGTAGGATTTTTCTTTTTTTTATGTCAGCCACTTCTTATATCTGCAGGGTACATGCCATGCAGAGGTCTGAAGGTTCATGTTCCTGTTCTTGCTCCTGTTTTTTCTCAGGTTTCTGCTGCTTTTCTTGTCTTGATGTGAGTGGCTTCTATCTCCTCCTTTGGCCAGCTTATTATCCCAGTGTATCTGATGACTGGGAGGGCGTAGGTGTTGATTGGCCAAATATTGTTCTTCCCATTCAGCTGACTCCTAAGGACTTGCCTTACTCTCTGCAGGTATTTGGTGGTTGCAGCTTTCCTAGCGGTCTCTTCATGGTTTCCATTTGCCTGTGGAATTCTAAGGTACTTGTAGCTATTCTATACTGCCCTACACACTGCACTGTGTACTGTTGTACTGCCTTCCTGGCCATTGAACCTTCATGTTAATTTCTTCTGCTCAGTTAACCAGAGCAGTCTTTGCATACTATAATGAGCAAGTCCCTAACTCAGCAATGGTTTGCTACCTGTCAGCTGGTTTAGCAAGCCTGCCAAAGCTGCTGACTGTCATGTAGCTGCTGCCATATGACACACCGACAGGTGGGAGATGGGTGGGGACCAATAAAGAATGAGCCACTTGGACAAGCTCTCCATTAGAAGTATCGCGTCCCATGTGTTCGGTTTCACCCCAGTGGCGATGCGACCCATTTGTCGCTGTGGTTTGTCGCTCCCCGTGTGTCGAGCCCATTACTCTATTGCACACCCTATCGGTGTCACACGGTACTTTCTGCCTCACCAGGTGTATTTTCACCGTGCGTTTATGACCGCTCACAAAGAATAAACATGTCACACACATTCATTCAATATATTATACAGACTGTAGAACATCAGCATGTGTAGCACATGTGTAATCAAACATGTATATTGGTGATATAAAGAGAGACAGGAATGGGCATGCGCCAACCGCCTGCTTCATTTATTGTGACACAGCGCCACCAGAGGTGAGGCACGGCACTGCACTGGCTCACCCCGCATTTCTTGCATGTGTTTGAACGGGCAATGCGTAAATTCCGCGATTTTGACCATTAAAGTGTTGAAATAATTCAGAAAACAGTTTTATAAAACAGTTTTATAGAACAGTCAAGTGGTCAAATGTATTTTCTCTTATCATTGTTAGCATTTTACTTGTTATGATGACGACCTGCCTCCCCCTTACTGCAAGTCACTGCCTTATTCTACTACTGAAGCAACAGATATTTTTGGAAAGACTGCTTTGCTGGTGACACTGGTGGCAATTTATTCTGAATTTAAAGTTGACTTATAGTAAATGGGGCCATTGTTTGCTTTTCAGATGGATAGCGATCAATAAGGACAATACCACTTTTAGGCTATGCAATGGCTATTTGACCATGAAAGAGAAAGGAATATCACATGACCTAAACCCAGTTGACATAGTTTTTTTTGGGGGGAGGGTGCCCCCCCCACACACACACCTTAAAATTACCTTAAAATCTGTGTTCTTTACAGGCATCACAGGTTAGACTAAAGAGTACATAAATACATTAATGTAGAAAAAAAACCATAATCTCCATCCCTGAGGGATAGCAACAGCAACCACATCTCCTTGGGTGCAACCAGAGAGCAGGTTTACCTGGAACAAATCGTGGACTCCCGGTTGTATCCAGATAACTGAAGAAAACTTACTCCATCCCACATCAGAGAATGCCACTCACAATTCTTTTCTCTGTCTGAATTATTTTTTGGACATTATCTGTCAGTGCAAAGTTTGAGCTGCCTAGTTGTTTATTAGAGAGATTTTGTTGACAAGCCTTCTTTAAGCTGCAGAATGCCCTAACCTCTCAGGAACAAGGAGGTAGGAAAAAAGCAATCCGCCATGTCCTGTAAATCATTACTCATTCATTAGTTTGCTCTGGACTCAGAGGTTTAATTGGCACAATGCTGAGCTCTCACCTGACAAATGTTCTACAAATAAGATGATCTATAGGGTGTGTTTACATTTTTAATCTAAATGCTGATTACTCCAAAGATGGGGTTACATTCCCTTGGGCATAGAGTTTAACAAGATGGATGAACTTAAAAAGCAAGTAAGTCCTGGGAGGTTTTCTCTCTCTCTGTCTAACTATAAAATCTCTCTAGAAAGAGTGAATGTATTTCACTCATTACACATGCATGCAAAGCAGTTACTGTAAGCTTACATTAAAAAATATTTTCATCTTATTTTTCATTTTTAAAGTTTAAGACCATGATTTCTTCTGGTGAGAAAAAAATGGACTCATCAAAATTATTACTGAGAAGTGGGAACACGGTGACATCTCTAAAAATACTCACACATGATAAGAAACATCAGTAGTGAAATGAGGTTACAGATTTTAAACAACCTCACATATTTGGATGACAAAACAAAGCCAAACGACAAATTATGACCTAAACTGTCAGACGTACAATTTCATTATAGTTGAGCCACATTCAATTGCAGTATTACTGTACTAAACTGATGTTTTGTTTATGACCTGTGTGACCGACTGGCAGATCATGCATTCTTGCCTTATTGAAGCTCACAGTAACAATGCTCACTGCATTATTTTAATGACCACCAGAATTATTGGAAATTGCATGGACTGAACAAACATATATTAAACCAAAAGTATCATTTAACATTTACCTATGATGCTTATGTTTATTTGTTGTCATATACTCTTACAAAAGTGCATGATCTAATTTAGCAAAGCTTCAAATAATGAGGTTAGCATGTGTACAAGAAATCCTTGTGAGGCAGAACTTCAACCTCCAGACTGCTATAAATAGCTTGGTTTCTGACAGTTTTTTCTACTCTTGGCTTGAGATGATGCCAGTGAGAGGGGATGTCCTTAGTAGGGTCATCTCAGGCACATAGCTCTTGCTGTGAGCACAGCAGCCTCATCCACCTGCTGCTTGAACCTTCTGGTTAAAGGGAGGGTGATCTCAAATGTCTAAAATGGCTTCCTTTAGATATTAAATGAGCTGGGTCTGCACCACGTATAGGATAAACTGTGAATCATGCTAAAATTGCAACAATAACAAAACCCTCCTCTTAAACTAAAAACTTTTGCACTCATGTCTGTGGAATTTCAGTGTTGTTGTTGTTACAAAAACCTTTTAACCAGCTTTCTCTTACCTCCGTCATGTTGCATTGGTAACAAAGTTACTTGTATAAGTCACACAGGAGTGACAAATACTATCTTAATGGCTGGAAGCACAAGCTTGGGGGGTGAACTGAATATTTAAAATCTGCTTCTGTCTATACTAAGCCTGATTCCCCATGCTGATAAAGATGTTGTGGAGGAAATGCAGCATAAAGGGCCAAGCTGTGGGTACCTTAAAGCAGCTGACGCAGCTGAGGTGAGAGCAATCTGATCAAAAGATAACTTACAATAACTTACACCTCAACAGTGTGTAAGATATTGTTTTCTTTGAGTAAAAAGATTACATTTCCGAGTGTGGATAGCAACAAAACACTAAGAGGAACTTAGTTTTGGACTGATTGTTTAGTCATCATTACAAAAGAGACAAGTGGTCTGATTTTTGTGAACTGGCCAGTGCCTGGGAGCACTTTGCCTCTGTCCTCTGTAATTTTGCTTGACATTAATTGGCATGTTCCTATATAAACTCTGTATTCCACCCACATGCCTTCAACTATTGTAATGTAAACTACAATTCTATTTCAGGAGAAAATTGGTCCCTTTGTGTTAGCTGAGGGAATTATGCAACAAGCTGCACCCGCTCGTCATTTTAATTGCCACTTGTACACAGGAAAAGTTCTTCTTTTGCCAACCCCTCACTGCAAAGTAGCTTGTTAATCCAGAAATTATATTAAAAAAATGCAAACGTGAGATGTGTTTTGTATGTGTGGGTGAGAGGCGAACTGCAATGAAGCTAAATTCATGCAGAATTAATTTTATGTTCTTCCCTGAATATGTCCAGATTTAATTGTAACCAGTTGTGCAGCAGGGTGAATTGTGAACACACAATCCAAGCTGGTGCAGCAGGTCTTTTTTTTCCCCTGTACTTCTCACTAATTATACAACAGGAATGTTGCTGATGTAATATTGTTTTGGTGCACTTGGAAAAGTCCACAGTTTGTACCACATATGTGTATCTCTGACAAATGTTTTGCCATAGAATCATATGCAAAGCTAGCCTTAATTAGCTGTAGATTTTGAAGATCCCCACTGCTGGCTGCACAGACCTTAAAGTAATTAAATTAAATGAAATATAATATACAAACCTTTAAATGATATGTATTGTGAATGTATGTAGTGGTGGTGGTGTGGTGGGGTGCTTTTCCCAACGAAAAACAAACTGCATCAAACCTCTTGAGTTTGTGAAGTGCTGTGCCACTCCGCTGGAGTGTGATTCAGTTTTAATGAGATGGAGGTGAACAAGGAACTGGCCAGCCTTCGTAGAGTGGTTAAAAGAAGTTGATGCTCATTTCCCTTCTTTATCTTTCTAAATTTAGTTAAATGGATGCAGTTTATATAATCCATGTGAATCACCTTTTTTGTTTTTGGTTTATCATTAAAAGTTAGATTGACACCATACAAGCTCAGCTCCACAGGGATGAGTCACATGAAAAGACCTGTGTGAGAAGTTGGGAGCAGAATTTTGATTGATGCCTCTTCCTCGTTGTTTTATTCCTTAGTCCTGCATACTGAACAGTGCGCATTATTATTATGATCATTTTAATTATTTATTTTGCAAATAGGAGCAACTCAAAAATAATGACATCTATTTCGGTGCTGTGGCTCCCTTCACTGCCTTGCAAACAAACGCTGTATGAAGCATCGTCAGGTTTCTGAGACGAGAGCGGTGTCGACTCTCGCACTCATTATCTCTGTGGAAGAGCTGAGAGTGGCTGCGCATCTCTGATCCGATGGGCTACAGCAGGATTTTCTCAGCGGCGCTTGTTTTGAAGTTAATTTGATGAACTTTCCGAAGTGACACGACTATCAACGTGAAATGTAACTTTAAGAATGTGCGGTTATGATTTAATTTAGACTCTTGTCTCTTAGTCCAGCTCGCGGTGAGAGACAAAGAGAACACCTCGGTCATACTGCTGCGCTTGTGGATGGATATATGAGCACTTGGGCGGTAGTCTACGGGCTTGTAGTCACGGTGGCTGGCAGGCACAAGTTGGGGGGCACCGAGAGGAGTTGGTAAGACTTCCCAATGTGAAGAACACTTCAGAACCAAGGACAGATCCAAACTGGCGCCTGGCAAAGATGCCCAAAGTGAGCAACATCTGGAATCTGCTCGTCACATGAAGCTCTTCACGTCTCCTGTATACTGAAGCTCAGCTTGTGCAAAGAAAACCTGCAAATCCATTCGGGAAGCTACATCTAGTGCTACTACAGGTAAGAAATGGTTCCCTCGTAACTTTGATGTTAATCTGACGGTGGATTTAACGCGGAAACTACTTTGTGCGTTTTTCTGTCGGAAGGGATTTTGCACGTTTAATTGTTTTTGTTTTTCTCTCCGAGCATGCATGCCGCAACCTCATCATAACTTCCAGCATGTCCGTTATTATAATTACTTATCAGCAGGGCATTATTTTCCCAACATTTCTTCCGATTCCTCTTAAATCTCACACGACGTCTCTGACGCACCAAAGTCTATTTCTCAATGCAAACCAAAATAGCAGAGGGAGACTTTCTAAAGCGACTTTATTGTTAGTCATCCCGATACCTCCGGTTACTGTGAAGCTGCTAGCATTTTTCTGTATGAATATGTGAAGTTGTAATCTTGCTTTACCCGACTGCACTCACTGTCTGAAATAAACATTACATAAGTGAATAAGGCAGAGATCCCTCGCAAACCAATCAAAGCTTTTGTTTTTTGGACATCGCCCTAAACAATGGGATGGACTCCAATGTGGAAAGTAATTAAGTTGGTAAATTTGTAAGAAAATATTTAGTCACTGTAAAGTATTAAGAGACTGTTTTCACTTTGGAACCATCCGTGATCCCACGCAGCACATTGTTATTACAGGAGTCAGACAGGAGTGATGCGCTAGGATTTACCTCAAAGGTAAGACAGTTATATATCATGGGAGACACCACCACCACGATGTCCTGATGAATGTTATCTTATTATCAGATGGTGCCATCGTGCTCAACAACAGGAACTGGAACAGGAAACAAAGACAACCTGCTGTAGTTGTAATTCTTATATCCGCTCTTTGTCCCCCGGTTTCAGCATTACCTATGAATAAACACACTGGTAGGACATTTTATTTCATTTTTTTAAGTTAACAAAATCTCACTGCACTATTTTTCTATAATTATGCATTGGATCCATGTTCAAACTCACAATCAGCTGGCTGTTGGCCATCACAGAGGAATCCTAATTCCTTCAGCTGACAAGTCCAGGTGGAGGGATAAACTGAGTTCCCAGTGGAGATTATATAACGGTGGCAATCATAAGATGAGCTATTGAGGTTGCAGTTTTCTCTTCTATTTGTATTTCATTGTCATACATAGAGATCTACTGCTTTGAAGTGGATGATTTGTGTTCTGTCTTCTGATTGAAACCTTGAGGGGTTTTTTTGTGACAGTTTACTATGTGATGTAACACTGTAACCTCTAAACTTTAAACCTAAATCTATTTTTTAATCAGATAAGCACGAAAAGCAGTTTTTTAAATGTCATAGGACAAGCGCCGTGTTAAGGATGTCATACTCACCAGGCTAAATGATTCATGTGCAGTGGATCAGGCTCTAAATTAAATGTCATGTTGTTTATTTTTAAATAAAACTGCACACAGACTGTGTCTAGTCTTAAAGTTTGAGTTGTGTCACAATTTTAAACAATAATTTAAATAATTGTTTTATAACAATTATTTTGCATTACAACTGATAATAACAAAAGGGAGGTGCATCCCTTTCTTCAGCTTACTTGCCAGACATAAATAACACTGTATTTCCCCATAGATAATATGATTATACCCGCCAATCACCATCATTATTGCTGAAAGGAACTGTGCAGTGAGTCATTTTTTACACATTAGTTATACTGGGATAAGGAGTAAGGACAATAAGGAATAGTGCTCTCAAAGCCTCTTTATGCTAATGTTGGAGAAATCCTCTGTGCTGGGCAGAAGCAGCAATGCATTAGCTGATGGTTCAAAGCTGAGTAAAGCACGCCGTCTTTTCTTTTTGAACTTGCCTTTCAGAGGGAATATTGTGCGTAGACAGCTGGGGAGCGAGTGACTCTCGTGGCTGCTCAGTGTGAGTGTGACAGCCGTTTCAAGATGGTTTTAATGATGTGATCGAGGCCTGATAAAAGCTACTTTAGCAAACGCTGATATTTTAATACTCATGTAAGGTGATAAGACTACTTCCATTGAAAGAGTTATGTCAAATAATTGGAAGGAAATATGGTTTTGATAGCTGTCCACTTCAGCCTCGCCAGCATTTTTTTGCAGTTCTTAGAGGTTTTAGAAGAACCTCTGAATCTCTAACCTCACTTTAGCTTAGTTTGCATTGGCAAACCTAATTGGCTGTTCCTTGATGCACCATTAAGACATACTGTGACCCTAGTCTCTTGCAACCAGAGTGCCCCCATCTGCTCAACAGACAGTGCTGAAGACAAGTTAGACTCCTTAAAGTTGAGCCTTCTCCGAGTTGATTTCTCACCTTGCTTCTAATAATAGGACAAATGTGATGCAGTGGTACCATACACCTTCATGTACTGTTCAGGACACACAGCAGATGTGAGACGGAGGCTGTAACTTCATGTAGTGCCACATGTAATTCAGTTTGATGGGTACAGATTCATCAATGCACCATCAGGTTTCCAACCCACAATCTGGTGTAATATTTATATGGGGAGAAATTTTGAATTCATTACACTTTTTGCTCCTCATTTTCACCCAAGAGCTGCTTGTGCTGTCACAGGATATTTCACAAAATATCCTGTGACATCCGAAGTGTTCAAAAGCACGCGTCCACTCATGAACATATGCACATGTAGCTGCAGAAGCTGGCATTTTTGTAACCAGTCCTTGCGAACCCCACTGTGACGGTTTTCTGCCGCTGTGAGCACAGGAAGCAGGGCACACTCAGTCTGAAAAAAATGACTGTGAAGAGAACCACTAATGAAACAACTGATAATGCATGTGGGCTTTTTTTTTTTTTTAAATACAGTATTATAATGTAAGTAAAAACACTGTGACAAAAGGGGAAAAGTCAGTAATAAGCTTCCCACTGTGTCTTAAAGGAGAATGTAGCAGCAGCTCATCACATAGTCCAAACTGCTGCCAAGCTCTGTGGGTTTACCAGCATGACTCCTCTGATATCTCAACTTCTATTTAAAAAAATCAAAACATACCCACAGAAAATTTCTGTTGATATTATGTGCCATTGTTGCACCTCTCAGAGCTTTATGTGAATATACTGCTGAAATTTAAGCTATGATAGAAAGGCTGATGATATTTGCAGAAAACGAAAAGTAAACCACAAGTCATTTAAAATACATTCCACAGTGTAAACCTTTTTAAATCGGTATGTTTGTGCTGAACGGGTGTTTGATAATCATGATTAATGAATGTATTTGAAATAAACATGATGGGCTCGCTCTCTAGGACCGCTGTGATTAGAACCTGCCCACCTAATCAGACAACCCCCAGTGAGATCCAAACCTCTTACTTGAACACGATAGGAATCTACATTAGCATACATGTCTCACTGCCCACTCCCCTGCAGTCCAACCCTTATTTTTTACCCACCATGTTTCCATGGCAACCCCAGCCATTGAGGAGAATCACTGTGTATGTGATATCTCCGTTGCCTGGAAATTATGCTTGACTCAAGAGGTGCCTTAAATATCAATAAATGTTTGATGTGGTCACTCTAAGGTGGTAACACTGAGTTGGGTCTTTCAGATAAAACTGAAGTAAATTTATTTCACTCTGGAATTGCTGAGAGCCTGACTAAAATGTTAATTACTTCTGTTTCACTTCAGAAAGTAAATTCTAAGATTAATGGCTGCATTTCTGCCTTCAGATAAAATTCTTAAGTTTAGAGTGTCCAATGAAACCTCTACTCTGTAGTATTTTTATAGGCTGCAAGTCTAGAAAAAGTCATGTAGTTCAAGTAAGAATCAGTAAAAAAAAAATGAAAAAGAGATAAAAAGAAGAAAAGGTGTGATTTTTCATATCTTTGATTAAACCTAGCATAAAACTAAGCTAAGTTCAAGAACTTCGTGGACATTGTGCAAGGACATTATATTTTACTCCACAATATTTACAAAGAATATATATTAGGCAGGAATAGATAAGAATGTAGTAAGATAGATAGATAGATCTAACATATATATAACATTTATATGACTTTTTCTTTTCTTTCAGGAAATATTAAACATGCTGTACTCACTGACAGAGGACTTAAAAGACATCTGCCTCCAAACTCTGTGAACTTCTTTTGCTCTCCACTTCAACCTGCTAAACCCAGCTACCTGATCCTGCCATGCTGAGTGCAGTGCTCTGCCCCAAGTCGCAGGCCAATTCTGCACATTACTGGGCTCTCCACGTGTTCCTGCTTGAGCTGCTGATGCCAGGAGTCCTGCCTAGCATTTCCAGACTACCCCCTTCAGCCAAACGGGAGATCATCATAGATGGGGACTTGGTGATTGGAGGCCTGTTTCCGGTGCACCAAAAAGGTGATGGGATGGAGGACTGTGGTAAGATCAATGAGGAGAGAGGGATCCAGAGACTGGAAGCCATGCTGCTGGCACTTGATGAGATTAACTCCAGCGATCGCATCCTTCCCGGTCTCCAGCTGGGGGCTCACATCCTGGACACCTGCTCAAAGGACACTTATGCTCTGGAGCAGTCCTTAGATTTTGTTAGGGCCTCCCTCACCAAGGTGCACGATCCAGGTTTCATCTGCCCAGATGGCTCGAGACCCATCCAAAACGAGGTTCCACTGGCCATCTCTGGGGTCATTGGAGGATCCTACAGTGATGTTTCAATTCAGGTGAGTGTGAGAATTAATTTATCTCTCTGTTTTCAGCTGCCCTTGTATGCATTTACTGAAAACTATGACACATGCAACATTGTCATACTACCATACTAAGATATGAAAAAAAGAGAAAAAATGGATCTAGTGGTTATAGTAGATGATGTGCATCTTGTGATTTACCTCTTCTTTTCTATAACCCTTAACCAGTTACTTAAACCAAACCATAGCTTAACTATACCTGGCTAGGCCATGTTTTGCTTGCTATTGACTCTATATACAAGATGGATGTAACCCTCATCGTGTCACCCACTGGTTTGTGGGTTCTTTTTTTTTCTTTTTTTTTCTTATTATGGTTTGTGGGTTCTAAGTTTGAACCCTTCTCTTAAGCATGTTGGCCATTATCATTTTGGGTTTTTTTTTTTTAGAGGCAGCTGATCATATTTGAATGAGAGGTTGAAGTGCTAAGTTATCAGCTAATACTAGCCAGCATGGTTGGAAAGGTACATCCATAAACTGTATGGGTCCACTGCAGGAACATAAACACTTGATTAGCAGTCCCCAGCTAACCTATATTATACCTACAGTGGTGTGAAAAAGTGTTTGCCCCCTTCCTCATTTCCTGTTTTTTTGCATGTTTGTCACACTTAAGTGTTTCGGAACATCAAACCAATTTAAACAATAGTCAAGGACAACACAAGTAAACACAAAATGCAATTTGTAAATGAAGGTGTTTATTATTAAAGGTGAAAAAAAATCCAAACCATCATGGCTCTGTGTGAAAAAGTGATTGCCCCCCTTGTTAAAACATACTATAACTGTGGTTTTTCACACCTGAGTTCAGTTTCTCTAGCCACACCCAGGCCTGATTATTGCCACACCTGTTCTCAATCAAGACATCACTTAAATAGGAGCTGCCTGACACAGTAAGGTCCACCAGAAGATCCTTAAAAGCTACACATCATGCCGAGATCCAAAGAAATTCAGGAACAATTGAGAAAGAAAGTAATTGAGATATATCAGTCTGGAAAGGGTTATAAAGCCATTTCCAAAGCTTTGGGAATCCAGCGAACCACAGTGAGAGCCATTATCCACAAATGGCGAAGACATGGACCAGTGGTGAACCTTCCCAGGAGTGGCCGGCCGCCCAAAATTACCCCAAGAGCGCAGCGATGACTCATCCAAGAGGTCACAAAAGACCCCACAACAACGTCCAAAGAACTGCAGGCCTCACTTGCCTCAGTTAAAGTCAGCGTTCATGCCTCCACCATCAGAAAAAGACTGGGCAAAAATGGCCTGCATGGCAGAGTTCCAAGGAGAAAACCACTGCTGAGCAAAAAGAACATTAAAGCTCGTCTCAATTTTTCCAAAACACATCTTGATGATCCCCAAGACTTTTGGGAAAACATTCTGTGGACCGATGAGACAAAAGTGGAACTCTTTGGAAGGTGTGTGTCCCATTACATCTGGCGTAAAAGGAACACTGCATTTCAGAAAAAGAACATTATACCAACAGTAAAATATGGTGGTGGTAGTGTGATGGTCTGGGGCTGTTTTGCTGCGTCAGGACCTGGAAGACTTGCTGTGATAAATGGAACTATGAATTCTGCTGTCTACCAAGAGATCCTGAAGGAGAATGTCCCACCATCTGTTCGTGTACTCAAGCTGAAACGAACTTGGGTTCTGCAGCAGGACAATGATCCTAAACACACCAGCAAGTCCACCACTGAATGGCTGAAGAAAAACAAAATGAAGACTTTGGAGTGGCCTAGCCAAAGTCCTGACCTGAATCCTATTGAGATGTTGTGGTATGACCTTAAAAAGGCCGTTCATGCTCGAAAACCCTCTAATGTAACTGAATTAGGACAATTCTGCAAAGATGAGTGGGCCAAAATTCCTCCAGAACGCTGTAAAAGCCTCATTGCAAGTTATCGCAAACACTTGGTTGCAGTTGTTGCTGCTAAGGGTGGCCCAACCAGTTATTAGGTTTAGGGGGCAATCACTTTTTCACACAGGGCCATGATGGTTTGGATTTTTTTTCACCTTTAATAATAAACACCTTCATTTACAAATTGCATTTTGTGTTTACTTGTGTTGTCCTTGACTATTGTTTAAATTGGTTTGACGTTCCGAAACACTTAAGTGTGACAAACATGCAAAAAAAACACGAAATGAGGAAGGGGGCAAACACTTTTTCACACCACTGTATATTACTAGAATTCCACTTAAAAACCACAGACTTCCTGGATGGTCTGTTAAAATAAACTACAGAGGAAGCCATAATATTTGTCAGTTAACAGTATTAATCCAAAAGGCTCCAACACCCCAACCACACTAAGTGATCCATTTTTAGCAATTATCAGAGGCGCTGCATCTGGTAATTGCCTTCTATTTCTATAGGCTACTCACTAAAACAAAGTCCTGATGTGTGCAACTGTAGATGTAGTCATTTCAGTAGATTGCATTTTATCTGTGTCTGTAATCAAGTAACTTGTCATTGCAAGAGCAAATATTTTGCAACTTAACACTCCTTACATGTTACACTGAAAAAAATTGCATGCTCATTAAAAAAAGAAAAGCAAAACAAAAGACAAATCCTTACATCTCCACTTTTCATAAGCTGTAGAAATGAGCCTTCAGGAGAAGAGATTTCTCTCTGGCTGGAGCAAGGATGTACTGAGATGAATTTGTTTGAAGCATCAGTGTTCATACACACGTCAATCACTTTGTCAGCAACTTCATTCTGCCTTGCAAGGAAAACTGACCTTTCACACATGTATGAAAGGTTGCTAGAGGCAGTCCATCTGACCATAATTAATTAACTCTCATTGCCCTTACATGACATAATTACTGAAGCACTCAGTGCTAGTGAGACAAAGTGCTTAGGAATAATTTGGTTATGCTTTTCACTCACTCACTCACTCATTCACTCACTCACTCACTCACTCACTCACTCACTCACTCACTCTCTCTCTCTCACACACACACACACACACACACACACACACACACACACACACACACACACACACACACACACACACACACACACACACAGATTATGTGGCCCTGGGTAAAGCCATGGGTAAACTATACACAAGTAAAGATCATCTCTATTAGCCTTAGGGGTGCGGCAATATGATCCCATTTGAGTCCAGATCATAACTAAACCAGTGTTTTTCATTTTTGCACTTCTTACATGATAAGTACAGATTCAGTAATCTATCTAATAGGCATCTATTATGCACAGATTTAATTAATCTTAACTGAAATGAGAAAATAACAAAAGCAAAGCATTTAGAATTTTGGGTCACTTCCTGTTTTCGTGCCACCTAGGTATGACTTTGTGGGATGTGGTCTGTCAAATACAACAGTGGAATCTTTGCCATAGGACACTTTTCAGTGTCACAAAGTGTTTGTAGAATTCTGTGTTGCATGACCACCTCTAATGAAACCACTATTGTGGTTTGCCAGAAATACTGCTGCTCTGCCCTCTAACTTGTTTTCTGGAGTTGAACCACTGCACTGTGGGGCACTTCAAATTTGTTTGTTCAAACAGTACAGTTCCATCACATTTAATTAAAAGTTAGTGACACAATGAAGATCACCAGTTTGAACAGCAGTTCTCTACAGGCAATGTCTACCCGCTTTTTTACCACAGTGGAAGGACCTCAAAGTAGCCAGGAGGCTGCTGGAATTTTCTACACTATTTATCTCAGAGAAAGCCAATAATAATAAAATATAATGAAAACACAAAGACACAGAGACATTGGGCGCAGCCACAACACCAAACCTCTTAGGCATCAAGAGGTTTATTTTACAGGAGTAACAATATCCTTGTCATGTTAAAACTGTAATAATCATTTTATACTTAATAACATTTTGAACATTTTTCCCAAACTGTACTTGACTAACTCTTTTCAGTTTCTCACTACTTATAGCTGCTTTCCTTGCACAGACCCCTAATCCATCCTTTTGGCCTTTCTTTGTCCATAGGATCCACTAGTTTCATAAGGTGATGAACTAATTTTGCAACACTGTGAGGTAAATTCCAAGAGTGCCAAAACAATTTAGGTTATAAATAAATATGGATTATTTTGCTTATAATAATTGTGAATGCTTATATCAAATTTAACAGTGTTTTAGTTCATAGCATATATATTATATATCAGGCTGCTGTTTGTTTTCTTGCTTTTGATAAGTTGCTGTTGTTTGAAACCTGGTGCTTGTTCATAATAAGCAGTGAGTCCATGCTCAGCAGAAGGACCTACCAGGGAATAGGTACCTTCTCTTCTCTGAAAGGTCCTACAGGGGCAGTCTAACTATGCACAAAAGGTAATGTTCCCTTAAGAAACCCAGTAGTGGAAACCAACCTTATGTTGCATTGGTTCACTGGTTCATCTGTGTAACTAATAATACAGTTTTTATACATGTGTTTTTATCCACACGTTCTTCATTCAGTAACATTTCTATTCAGTTATATTGCTGATTGATATTTGTGTCTTTAATTTGAGCATATTTGTCCATTGGATGCTGTGACTTTGCTTGACTCAGGACAAGCCAACAAAAAAACTTCTATCAACTTGACTAAGATTGACTAAGCTACAGTGTTGTGCAAAAGTCTTGAACCACACCTCAGTTCTTTATACTTTGGTAGGAAAATGGGAAATTGGTGTGGAAATTCATTGAAACATGTGTAAACATAAATAGAAATGCAGTTCATAAGGCAAAAACAGAGTGTGTGCGATTCTAATAAGTTTGAAAGTCAGTTTTTGGTATGACCACCTTTATTCTTCAACATAGCCTGAAGTCTCTTAGGCAGCTTTCTTGTCATTTCTTTGCCATGTCTTCAGGAATAGTTCTCCAGTCTTCTTGAAGGGCATTCAAAGCTCTTCTTTGGATGTTGCCTGTCTTTTGTTCCCCCATTCTGTCAAGACTGCTTCAGTAATGTTGAGGTCTGGGCTCTCTCAACTGATAGTCTTCCATTGTTTTTTCCTATCCAGGTATGCTTTTACTACATTCTGTGTTTGTGATTATTGTCACGTTGAAAAATTGAGCCATTGCCAGTCAGATGCTTTCCAGATGGTATTGCATGGTGGATCAAAATCTGACTGTACTTTTCTGTGTTCATAATCAATCAATCATCAATTTTGATAAGATCCACAACACCACCGGCTGAAATGCATCCCCAAACCATGACAGAACCTCCACCATGTTTTACAGATAGCTGTTGACACTCACTGACCTACCTCTCTCCTGACCTTCTCTGTATATTCTGACAACAATTTAAACAAAAAATTTCAAATTTGGATCCATCACTTTTGGCACATCTTTTCAGTCCAGTTCTTGAGTAATTTGGCATCCCTCAGCCTTTTCTCCCTGTTTGTCTTCCATAAGAATGGCTTCTTGTGTTTCCCTTCCATTTGAGATCAGTTCCAATGAGGCTTCAGTGAGCAGAAGATGGCTCAGCTGAAGGGCCAGATGGATCTCTCAGGTCCTGTGTCAGGTCTTTGTAGGATTTTTTTCTGTTTCTTAAGAACATGATTTTCACATGCTGTTCAGCTGCTGTAGATATTTTTTTAGACCTGTCACTTCTTCTTTTGCCTTCCAGTTGTCCAGTTTCCTCAAAAATTTTAACCCTTTAACACCAAGTGTATCATATTTAATACATGAATTTTTGTTAAATATTTATTTATTTATTAAAATAAATAAACACATAATTGCCGGATGTAACACATATGATACAAATTAAAAGCTTAGATATGCAAATTAATATTTGATTTCTTTTTTTTTAATTTATCAGGATGTTCAATAAACACTCCACTTTCAAAAAATTAGGATTTTCTGCCAATTATTTCATGGTTTGGGCTTTATAAGCTTAAGGACACACTGCACACATTGCTGAGATATGCCAAGTCTCTGGCTAATAGCTATTTGGGAATCAACTTGCTAGAGCAGAAATACTATTTTATTCCTGTCACACTGCGTTATCATTGGAATTTCATAGATTAAGCTAAAGAAATGCGAACAAGTTATATATTTTTGTAAAAGGCTTCTAGTAACAAAGTGCCTAAAGATACAACTCAAAATTGGTCCTTTGCTAAGTTGTCTGTTATGTGTAGACACAACACTGGTTAGGTGCCTTTTTATGCTCGAAATGATTCATAGGTCAGTATTAAGCGGTCTAACAAAAAACAAAACAAAAAAAACATTCCTCTGAAAATGGTCAGGTACAAGGACTGAAAATGAAAATGAATTTAAAAAAGCAGCCAATGCCCAACGAAAAAACCTTCAGAAGGCCTGGAAAAAAATTACAAGTCCTGCTCCTTGGAAGCAAAATATAAAGAAATGAGGGATGGCTCAAGAGTTTTGCACAGTACTGTAGTTCTCTTACAAAGTTTCATATATCAATAATCAACATATCAATAAAGAAGTCATCAGTAATGTTTACCAAATTGTCAAGCAAATGTTTTAAATAACTGAATGCTGTATTGCAGGATTTTCATCACATCTGTACAGGCTGGACAATTTTCACTTTAAAATCTAACAGTTCTTTAAATATAAAGTATGACAGCTGGACTGTCTTATTTTTTTTATAAGAGTATGGATAAGACCGAGCTGTGCAACAGCCAGAATATGATCCAACCTTTCCTAAGTTCTTGCAGAGATGAATGCTTCATCAAAGCACGTTAAAGCTGAATGGAGAGTTTGACAGAATGGGACTGAGGATATCCACCACCATGTTATAATCATCTAAAGCCTTCATTACACTCAGGGCTTCCTTTCATAGAAAGGAGTGAATAATATAGACCTCCCTCTCATGTAATGTTGATGATGCCTTGACAATAGAACAGCATGTTTTTTTGTCTATTTGTCTCCTTCTGAATAAATCTTCAGCAGCCACACAGTCGCAAAGACTAAAAAAGAAACTCTCTGCTTTTGAGTGGTTTTGTATGAATTTGAATACATACCTCTACTGTCACGATGCTCAACAGTCTCTTTGTGAGTGCCTTCACTTCCTGGGCACTTTAGTGAATCGAGCCGTGAGAGTGGCTTGAAGCCCATGGTGGGATTTTTTTGAGAGGTCACTGTCTTACACAGTCCCTATTTATCCCAGAGAAGCACTTTGTGGAGATGAAGGGCATTATAAAACAGAGAAGGATGAATGCCAGGGTAACTTAGAGGAGCTGCTTTTCCCATCTGCGGGGTGCGTCTCCACTGGCTGGCAGGGATGTGCCCACCTGCATGTGGAAAAGAGGCTGATGCTGCCTGTGACAGGGCCAAGGACAAGAGGTGGTAACGATGGTGGGAGATGAGCCAGTTTCTCTTCAGTCTCAAAGGATTTGTTCATAATTAGCCCAGCAATCTTTAGGAGGCTTTCATCACTGCCTTACTCATCGTAGTGTATTTTGTTGTCCTTGTTATGTCTTCTCACTGTTAAAGTTTGTGAAAATAGCTTTCATTGCCAACCGGGATGTTAGCCATATAGAAGCAACCATGACTCATGCCTTACAGCCCACACATTTTACACCTATGAGTTTAACTTAGCATCATAGAGAAATAATTTAACAAACACAAAAATTACATCATTCTGCTGGATACCCACACATTTCCTGGACAAATAACTGTAAGATGAGATCTTTTTTTCTGTCATGAGTGAAGGTGTTATGTCTCTGTAGCCTCACAATAAAAAGCTGAAATCTTTTCAGAGGCATAGCCATAAGCTTATCTTCAACATGGACTTTATCTTAATAAAAAATAGAACACACAGAGCTCTGAAGCAGATCCATCCGCTGCACAGAAATTCAACGGCTCAGATTGTATACAAACAGCTCTGCTGCTTGTGACAAATCTGAACCTGCGTATGCACTGGGAAAGTGTCATGAATCTTACTTTTTTGACAATTTTTTTGTGTGTATTACTCTTATTTTTATCACGACTCAAGTACAAGATGAACCGTCCCTGGCATGTAATATGGCAGTATCAACTTCTCTCCCTTCAATCTCCAGTCATCAAGATAGTAGAATCCTAAAAGTGTAATATCTTGAATTTATACTCCAAAAACACCCACTAAATCCTTCAAGACTGGTAGACAAATTCTATTTTATCATTGCTGAAGCATCTGGGAAGGCCCTTGGTGATTTGAGGTTATAACATCTATCCTGCCACATATCGATGTTTAATACATTTGGTGTGCGGAGGTTTATTAACTCTGTTCATGTGTTACGCAGACAAAGTCGAGAGGGGTCTTTCTTTATTGTGTTTCCCTCTTCAGAGTGAGTTGGGTAAGGAAAAAAAACCCAAAACAAAACAAAACTAGCTTTGGTGTTAACTTCAAAAGGGTCTTGTTTATCATATGATATTATAGCTGAATATAATATCGGTTATTTTTGAAGTGAAAATTTGAGCATGTTCATAGAACACATCGAACCTCTCTAATTAGCGTATCAGAATGTCAAAGGAAAATATTGAAATGACTGGAAAGTTGGTTCGAGTGAAGACACACGCCAGTCAATGATAGTACTAGCCTGTTTGTGCCTCAATGCACTTCCCTTCATCTTGTCTGTCTTAGAGCTGTTGTTTTTTTGTTTTTTGTTTTTTTTTCCCCACGTAGTGTCACATAAATAAATGATGAGTCTTTATGCAGAACCCATGGCTGTTACTTAGAATTTACCCCTAAAGATTGTGTGACAGGAGCACCGCACTTCAGTCTTAATAACAGTAAAAATTGCCAAACCTATCAAGTTTGCTTCAGAAGTGCTAGAAGCTAGGAGTGATATATCAAAGCATTTTTCCTAAGAAGGCGATAAAGAGCAGATGTAGCCCTGTTCTCAAGAGTGGCTTGAAAGGTTGCTCTTGTGGTGAGCATTGTTTTGCTGGTGGGAGGAAATAATAGGTATGTTTAATATGAAGAATTGCCTGTTCCTGAAATAGCTCGTGCAAGCAAATCAGCAAACAGTCCTCCCTGCCTTTGCATTCCCAGCTATATAAGCTGTAATAACAGATTCTGATTACAGTCAGCTGGGACCCACAGATATGAATGCATGCAGTGCATGGTTTTGTATAAAGAACACATGCACAGGTTTACATGTTTATAGCCTTTTGGTTTTCTGTGGTTGTGTGTCTGTATCTGTGACTTGGTTCAGTGCTTTAAGTTGTTGTGACTTCCTGGAGTCTAGTACCACATTCAGATCAGACTCTATCATAAATACATTCAGCATTATTTGAGGTTCTTATGTAGCACCCTGTGCCCTGACTCACATAGAGCTCTTAGGTGAAAATGGCACTGCAGAAAAGCCTGAAAATTAATTTGCTTTTGATAGCTCTTTTAGATCCTTTACTGAAGTAAAATTAGCAGTACTGCAATTAAGTATAAAATAAAATAAAATAACATGAAAGACGTCAGTATGCAGAATCTCACATTGCAAAATCATGCTAATCTCTTGAATGGATTATAAATTTAGATTTATTTATGTATAAATTTCTTTCATGTTGTAATATAATTGTAGCTAAATCTTTAAAATAATTGTAATAAAGTGCAGAGCACAATATTTGCTTGCAAATCAGAAATATTTAGGTAACGCGCATATAAATTGTACAAGTAGAGGTACGTTGATCCAGCTGAATTTCCAATTTCAAAGAAAAAGGTTTGCACAAAGAGAGACTTCGCAGTTGTTGGAACAGCAAGTTCATGCTTGGTGCTGGGGTTTACCATAAGAGAAAAACAAACTAAACCCGAGTGAATGAGCATCTTTAGTGTAACGTGTGTGTTTGATGTTGTGCAGTCAATTAAGTCACCACTGGCATTCTGCTGTTTCAGCTGTTTCTCCACAGTAGAGTCGAACAATTTAGCCTCGGTGCTGCTTCCTCTCAGTGAATGTTTTGATCAAAGTTTAAACTGCTGCATACATTAAAATGGTGATAAGCTGTTATTTTCTCATATTTTTCAGTGCACAGACAAATTATCATATTCAAATGATAGACTGAACTATTGGAGATCTCCACATAAACTGCTTTTGGATTAATTTACAGTTATATTAATTTGATTGGATTTTTTCTTTTGGTGTATTTTTGCATAGCCTACAAAATACATTAAGAGTTAGTAGAGCTCAGTACATTTTTTAAAAATTTTTTTATTTTTAAAGGAGGTGGTATCATCAAAGTAGCAAGAAAACAATTCTTAATAAATGTATTCAACGCCTAAGAATTTAATTACTGTGTATTTTCTTTTTAGCAGCTTGATTAGAAATATCAGTAATTAACATGTTTAATGATTCACACTGGATGGTTATTTTTGCAGTCAAGCCTTGGCTGTCAGTTTCACCTGTTGCATTTTGCTTATACAATTAAAATATACTAAATTCAGCAGCATAAATGTGCATCCACAATTTCACCCTGTGCATCATCTACTGTATCTATAGTGGTATGCACAAGTTTGGGCACCCCTGATAATTTTCATGATTTTCTTTTATTAATCATTGGTTGTTTGGATCAGCAATTTTAGTTAAATTTATCATATAGCAGACAAACACAGTGATATTTGAGAAGTGAAATGAAGTTTATAGGGTTTGCAGAAAGTGTGCAATAATTATTTAAACAAAATTAGGCAGGTGCATAAGTTTGGGCACCCCAACAGAAAAATTACATCAGTATTTAGTAGATCCTACTTTTGCAGAAATAACAGCCTCTAAATGCTTCCTATAGCTTCCAATGAGAGTCTGGATTCTGGTTGAAGGTATTTTGGAGCATTCTTCTTTACAAATCATCTCCAGTTCAGTCAGGTTTGATGGTTTCTGAGCATGGACAGCCCACTTTAAATCACACCACAGATTTTCAATAATATTCAGGTCTGGGGACTGTGATGGCCATTCCAGAATGTTGTACTTGTTCCTCTGCATGAATGCCTTAGTAGATTTTGAGCAGTGTTTAGGGTTGCTGTCTTGAAGTATCCAGCCCCGGCGCAACTTCGACTTTGTCACTGATTCTTGAACATTGTTCTCAAGAATCTGCTGATATTGACTGGAATCCACGTGACCCTCAACTTTAACAAGATTCCCAGTACCTGCACTGGCAACACAGCCCCACAGCATGATGGACCCACCACCAAATTTTACTGTGGGTAGCAAGTGTTTGTCTTGGAATGCTGTGTTCTTTTTTTGCCATGCATACCGCCCCTTGTTATGTCCAAATAACTCAATTTTAGTTTCATCAGTCCACAGCACCTTATTCCAAAATGAAGCTGGCTTGTCCAAATGTGCTTTAGCATACCTCAAGCGACTGTTTGTGGCGTGTGCACAGAAAAGGCTTCTTCTGCATTACTCTCCCATACAGCCTCTCCTTGTGCAAAGTGTGCTGAATAGTTGAAAGATGCACAGTGATAACATCTGCAGCAAGATGATGTTGTAGGTCTTTGGAGCTGCTCTGTGGGTTGACTATGACTGTTCTCACCATCCTTCGCCTCTGAGATTTTTCTTGGCCTGCCACTTTGGGCCTTAACTAGAACTATGCCAGTGGTCTTCCATTTCCTCGCTATGTTCCTCACAGTGGAAACTGACAGCAGAAACCTCTGAAATAGCTTGTTGTATCCTTCTCCTATACCATGATGTTGAACAATCTTTGTTTTCAGGTCATTTGAGAGCTGTTTTGAGGCTCCCATGTTGCCACTCTTCAGAGAAGATGCAAAGAGGAGAAACACTTTCAATTGGCCACCTTGACCCTTTCTCATAATTGGATTCACCTGTGTATGTAGGTCAAGGGTCAATGAGCTTACAAAACAAATTTTGTGTTCAATAATTAGTGCTAAAGAAATTCAAATCAATAAAACAACAAGGGCGCCCAAAATTATGCACCTGCCTAATTTTGTATAGCCTCCTGAGACCCAAGCTCCTGTTTGCGATGGATTTTTAATTTCTCCTAGATATTTGTGATTAGATGGATATGTATAAAAATTAAATATCCTCTTTGAGCAGGAAGTTGTATTTTGTTACATGGAAGTTACATACTTTTATGGAAAAAAAATGTCCTCAGATGTGGACAATGGGATTATTTTATAGCATAACACAACAAAAACAACACAACTTAACAAAGTATGAAACACTGTTGAGCAGAATAAAGTATAAGGTGCAGCAAAGTCAAGATGTAATGTCCCCATATGTGGACCCAGGGTCTCAGGAGATTAAATAATTATTGCACACTTTCTGTAAATCCTATAAACTGCTGATCCGAACAACCAATGCTTTATAAAGGAAAATCACAAAAATTATTAGGGGTGCCCAAACTTGTGCATACCACTGTACTATAGGACTCAGCTTGATCTCAGGGGCATGGACTTTCCATCCTGAAACACTCTATGAGAGAAGTGACTGATGATTTTCCAGCTTCTGGTGAATATCTACCTACCTGAAATGTTGGGGTAAAAGATAACAGATAATAAATCTAAAAAAAATCTTGTTATATTCCTGGTCAACAATTTTTCAGAAGTTGTCTAGTTTGGAGAAAAAAATTATTAGTTCTTATAGATTTTGTAGAGTTAATAACTTGAAATTTCGAGTTACATATTGTGATTTTTATTTTATTTTATTTTTAGTGGCAGAAACAAGCTTCCATGATTTTGATATAAATTAATCCAAATATGAAAATGAAAATAGGTGATTGGTTGAAACATCAGACCCATATTAGAAAGTATGGCAGGATTGTTTTGCATCAGTTGACACAAATTCACATGCGCGCGCACACACACACACACACACAAAAACAAAAAAACTGTACCCAGTTTTGGAGCCCAGCCTACAAATCGAGATCAAGATATGGTGTTTAGGTGGGATGTTGTGACATGATGAAACATGTTTCTCCACGTCACAAAGCAGCAATATTATGTTATGTAAAAATGTTGCTTTCATCACTTGACTATTTGTCTATCTTTGGCTGTTTCCATAGCCAGATTTATTTTGAATTATTTAACAATGCAGGTCACCAGTAAAGAACAAGATTATATCTATTTCACTGGTGCAACTTCTATGAGTCACATTACTTTCAATAGCATAATGTGAAAGAAAATGAAAATTTTTACTTATGGAGTATTTCGGGGACATTTTAGCCTTTATTGAAATAGTACAATAAAGAGAAACCGGAGCTGGAAGAGAGAGCAGGGAAATCACATGGCCTCAGGGTGGATTCTAACCCAGACCTCTGCAATAGCCTGCATATGGCTCAGCTACTTAAACCAGTGCGCTATCACATCACACTTGTGGGATAGTTTAATATGCTTTAAAAGTATGTATTTTGTAGAATTACAGATTTCCTGCCTCTCAGAAGGTCAATTCCAAGGTCAGAGTAGATGTCAGAAGGTCAAATTGATTTGATAAGATTTGATATTTGACAATTGCATTTCATATTTGATATAGCTCCACTTTATATAGACCCAATCCCATAAAATATCCTAACCTGGGCCATTTTTACCTAAATTCAAGGGTAATCAAGTATTCTAGTCATTTCTGGTTTCAATTAAGGACGTTTGGTCATAGAACTTACCAAGTATATCATGAAAACTGGAGACAGTCAACAATCTTAAGCAACACTTTCACTTTCATTGACCTCAAACTAGTCAAGTTTTAATGCATTTATTTTTTTAAGTATTTTGGCTGAAAACCAGTAATCCAAGATAAGGATGTCCATAGATACAAACACATCAATTAAATAAATGCTGATCATCATAAAATTTTATGACATATAAAGGCTTACAGCATTTTTATGAAAATGTTTGTACACATTAGTAGTTATAACAGTGTTGTTTCACTGTTGTTTAACTGCCACTCTGCAAAGAGACTCTGGCTGGACTAATGAACCTGCCTAACAACTGACCCGCAACAAGACTTTAACTGTGTAATGTACTTCCATAATAAGAATGATATATTAAAAATAACCTGTAATTCTAATGAGGTCTGTAAACTAATTATGCAAATACTGCAGTTATGCAATGGCAATAAAAATGTCCTCAAATAACAAATGGGCACAGCTCATATGATTTCTACATCTGTAAAGAGTTTTAATTTTAAATTACATAAAGATTATTTAGTGTAATTGGTAAAAAATATGTATACAAACCCCCATGCAATCTAATCAAATAACCATAACAATGTGTCTGTTGTGTAAATAAGCTTCTTTAATGTATAATTTTTAATAATTATGGTCAGCTATCTGTAATTTTTGGACCCAAACTAACCTTTGGCCATCAGTAGAGAGACCAGAGGTCTTATCTGTTTATGGTCACTTTGTATGATAATATTTCACCTGTCTTCATCATGTACAAATTTAAACATCAGAAAAAGTTCTGTATAGAGAAGCCTTAATATGAGTTCAGCTAAGGATAAAGGTTTGAGTTATAGGTTTGTAAAATAATGACTAAGGTCTTAACTCTTAAATAAATGAGCGTCAGTAAAAGTGTGCAGTTACCTAATCACAAAATAAAATGCAAGTCTAAAGTTTTTGGAGTCTCTTTCCCTGAGCCGGGACTGTGGGTGTTTTTATTCGACTGAGAGAACAAGAGGGAAATACTGCATGAGGATGAACAGACGGTTACTGTCACACACTCCAGTGCCGTCCTGAAAGGTATGCTGTCAAGCTTCTCTAAGAATCTATTGATGAAGGCCAACTGCATGTCTGAAAAACCCTACAACAGGAAACTACCTTATTATCATGCAAGTGTGACTGACTGTCTCATTGTAGCTGCTGACATGTTAACTTGCATAAATAATGTATATATTCCAGGCAACATAAATTTAATCACTGGACTTAATCAGGCTTCCCTATGTCTTAACAACAACCATCTCACTGTAAATAACTTGATGAGATCTCACTAGAAAATGTACAGAAAATACTATTGGGTGCAGTTTTTATTGGGTGCAGTGTTAAAATCGATTATATTTACTCCGTTCCTCCCCTCAGGAGGTGGTAATGTGTCTGTGTTTTCTGCTGCTTCTTCTGAGTTTAGGCACATGGCAACTTGCAGATAGTGGTTAATGTCAGTCATCTTTAGGCAAAATAGAATGCGTTTGCATTGCACCCACAAAACCAAGTAGTCTCCTCTCTTTTTTTTGATCTGATATATGTGCTCAAGAGACACTTTTTTAGATACACCATCCTAGTACTGGGTTGGCCCTTTTCCAAGGTCAAAGCTTTATTGTCATATGCACAGTAAGACCATTGTTTCCCTGTACAATTATATTTTTACTTTGCTGCCCACACTGGATTTTAAAATACCAAAAATAGATAAAATTAAGCATGCAATAAAAATAAATATAACTCTGGAAGAATAACAAGTTATGTACATTGTGCATATGTTGCAACAGTAAAAATGGTCTGAACATACATGTGCAGCTGTATGCAGA
>JAMQGT020011804.1:0-92131 GCA_024447675.2 Pterophyllum scalare
CTGAGTCACACTTATGTTTGCCCACCAATACATTCATTTAGCCTTTGCAACAATTAGTGGGTTTCCTGTCCAATGAAAACTAGGCTTGGGCCATATGATTAAAGCTCTATCCACATTTCACAGTTTACAACCTCAGCTCATGCCACAGCTCTTAAAATATTAAATAAATAGAAACAAAAACAGAACACACAGAGCCACAGACCTGAGTCACACTGTTTGCAGTGGAAGAGCTTTTGTGCATTTCAGATTTTTTTTATATTAAGTTTACACCAATTTTTTAAAGTATACATACACCAATTTACAAACACATACAGGAACAGGGGAAGTCCAATATTCTCACTAACAAAGTACACACTAGTGGACAATCATACTGCTTAAAAAATAAACCATCTAATTTTCTGTCTGGAAAAAAAAAATAATAATAATAATAAAAAAATATATATATATATATATATATATATATATATATATATATATATATATATATATATATATATATATATATATATATATATATATACACACACATATATATATATATATACACACACACACAACCGTTGATTATTAACTTTGTCACACTAACCAACCCAATTATAAGCTGGATAACCGTTCTTGTAGAAGAGGAAAAACACTCAATATTTATGGCCTGTGCATGCCAAAGGAATCCATTGTGCAATTTTTTTTTTCTAATAATGTTTTATGTTTTTTGTTTTTCTGACACTGAAAGAGTATTTATGACAAGGAGGATCTGATTCAAATCTCCTGAAGATAATGACTCGATGGGCCAGAGAGATGTAGGTGGTGATTACACTTGACACTTTCTGGCTCACGCCAAACATTTTTCTGATGTGCTGGACTCAACACTGGCTCTGCTGACATGTTTACTTGACAAGGAATTTCGTCTGCCGAGAAATATCCAACTCAGGGCCTGGACGCAACCGATGTACGGTTATTCCGTATGTAAGGGAACTGGCTAGCCATCTGAACTGTTAACGTTTCAGCCCGATAGCGCTATTCAGCTATTTTTAAGAATAAATCTGCTTTTATTGTTGATCAAAAGGTGACAATAAATTATCCTATTAGAGCAATGGACTGCCAGTAGTCTTTTAACTACATCTGAAAAGGTGGATAATAGTCCAAACAAGGTGGCTAACATTAGCTGTCAAATTGACAACGTACTTCCGTTGGCTGACGGTGTGCTAACATAAGCGGGTAGTTTCAAGTAGGAACATGTTGCAATATTGTTTCAAAATGTACATAACTATTGCTGTTTTGTGCATGTATTTCCCATATAGGAAAGCTATTAAATGTTATAATGTTACTAATAATCGGTCATAATATATTTCATATCAACTAAATCTGGCTAACTCACAGCTAGTTAGCACTTTAGCTAGCTAGCTAATATGGAACCGCACCGGTTTCCGCCTACCTGTTGTTGGTCCTTCGGCTCTCCTGCCTTCCTTTTCCTGCTAACTGTTTTCCTCGCCATAATCTGACACACACAGTTCCCTCACCCACATGGAGGGTAAAAGTGACGCTGGACACTGGATCATATAATGGCGATGTCCTATTTTGTTCCTTGGCCCTCAAAGGCAGCGTCCAACGACGGAGAAGGGCGATCACATACGGCTGAGGTTCGTTAAATCGGGAGCCAAAGATTATCCCCGAATTTCCTCCGCCTCTCAAAAATCACTACACTCAGGCCGTGTAAACTATTCACTTCCGAACCAGTAGCTTTGCTCCTTTTCCTTGTCTAGTCGCGTCAGCAGTAACCGCGAAAGCGTCGGGTAGCGCGCAGCCGCACTCAAATTAAACAAAAACAAGGTCGTGCGTGAACGTCATGTGTGCTCGTTCACGTTAGTTGCATGGGACCATTGACTCGATGATGTGACGTCAGAGCTACCCTTAAAATAAAAAAATTTAATATTAATCTAAATTTATACCTTAAAATTATTGTCAATAATATTAAGCCATTGTAAAAAAAAACAAAAAAAACAAACTATACTGTTTTAGATTTAGTTTTGTTAAATTGCTATTTAATTGAAACACGGTTTGCACACATCTGCTGGTGTTCCTAAACATTTCACATATTAAGGGATACTGTTGTCCAGCTTAATGTTTTTGCACTCTCAGACTGGAGGAAAAAAGTCAGTGTGTAAGATAATGCAAATTAAAAACACATTCTTATGACAGGGGCAGGATGCTAGAGCGGATTGTTCCCCAGCTGCAGTTTGGCCATCTGGTCTCCAGCTCTGGGTAAGAAACCAACCCCCAAGTTTCTCCTAATGCTGGGCAAACACCCTGTATGTGTGCCAGTGTCTGAATGTAAAGCCCTTTGTGATGTTAAAAGGCGCTGCATAGATGCAGACAATTCACCATGACAGTGGGCTCACTGGATTTTTCTGAAGCGGGCTTACTGCTGGCATGATGGCCAGGGTATGGAAATCTGGAATCACACGGATGATGAGCACTTTAACTCAGGTCTGTTAAAAGGTGTTACAAATGACTATAGTCTTCTGTTTATATACCTTGCAGTCAGGGTCCGTTTGTCCTCTCTGCTGTTGTATATTCTGCTGACAAGGCTTCAGAGTTGGATGTTTCCAGTTACCACTGACAATACCATTTATCTTTATTGTCGCTGTCTTTTCAGCCAAACAGAAAATACAAATGTAGAAGAGAAAAGCGAGTGGCAGGGGAGTTGTAATTCCTTACAAGACTGAGGTACCACTTTGAATCTGTTGTTGTCCAACATGAGAAAACATAAAAAAGCTCAACAGTCTCACCACTCAAAAGATGTGCACATTTAATCATTTCCAAATAATAGTGAGGAAACTGAACTTTTTCTGAATCACATTTTAGGAGCCTGGGATAGACACTTACCCACCATTTATTATATTAAATATCGCAATGTTCATTAGATTAATCGATGGAGATTTAGATATATAAATGCTTAAACATGATCCCCTCAATAATGAGAACCCAGTTGCACTCCATACGTGCACAACTCCCAAGGTTAGAACAAAAGCAAGGACGCATCAATTGGAGGTCCAGATTAGATTTTCCCAAACTCCAATCATTGGTCCAGCGTGTGGGGCTGTCAGACAAGCAGCAAGTGGACACCAGCTTTATCTATTATTAACAAAGCCACACTAAAGTCAAGTACAGAGACTGTAATACCATTTATGTGTCTGTCTTCTTTAGCCTGGTAAATAAAAAAAGGCTTCTTTTTTTTAAAGTGAAACTTTTTTGTTGACATGTCAGATTCAAAAGGCTGGTTCAAATAACAGGGAACCTCGCTCAAGACATGTTATTCTGCTGAAACCATCCCCCCTGAAGAAGAAAAAAAACCTCTGGGATAAATTTATAATGTGTGACAGTAAAGCAAACGCTTAAGTGAGCATTCTTGGAATTTAATGCAAACGTGCTCATATTTGTGGTTTGAATGGTACATGCGTATTCCACAGACACTTGGTCACTAATATTTTCTATCAAACAAGGAAAATAATTTCTGCATTAGCAACCAGCAAAGAAAAAAACAAAACAGAAAAGATTGTTGGTTAGAAGTGGTCTCCTTAAATGTGAACTACACTGATACCAAGCGAAGTTTCAGTTCTCTGAGCCACTTTTTGCTTAAGTTAAGCCCTTAATTGTTACCATGCCTCTCACAATCCCCCATCAAACCAGACCCACTTTTTAAACATGGAACTCAGGAGGTCCATTACCACATATATATTAAAAAATAAAGCATCTCACCCTTCTGTTAAACAATTTTACCCAATCAACATCCTGGAAAAAAATTTTTCAACCATTTTGTTTAAATGTTCCATTTAAGACTATGGAGATGTCAACCAAACTAAAATCTGAATGAACACTCATTATATATTACACAAAAAAAAACAGTGGACAAACCAACAAAGAAAGTATTGTTGGATTTGATTTTGTGGTATGAACCCCCCCCCGCCCCCGCTTAAAAAAAAAAAAAAAAAACAGTGTGTGAATGACAGAAATCACTAAAGTCAAAGCTTTTCTAGTTGCATCAATATTTCCAGCAAGGTCAGCAGATCATTCCTTAACTCCCAACAATCACTTGAGGCTCAAAGTGCCAGTCAAAAGTCAAACAATATGAAATGACTCTATTGCACTGTGATGTGGCTACAGAGGCAGCACATACATTTTCTTTTTTTTTTTTTAAATCCCTCACTGTTTTCCAGTGACAGTTAAAACCATCACTTTTGTAAGTTAGCATATCTTACATTATATCACCCTCTTTATTTTAAAATCAAAGTGTCAGTGTACTATTTTAAATAAGTTGATAATTATGAGAGGTGTGTGCCTGTGCAGTATGTGACACATCAGTGCCAATACATCATGGGATATTCCTCAATTTCTTACATCTCTCACCACTCCTTTAGCAGGCTTTCCAGTGCAGGTCAAAGAGCACATGGGGGCAGTAGTACTCTTATGTTCAGAGTTATGGTGGTAAATGATCTATTAATGCAATTCCTAAAACAGAAAGCAAAGAAACTGAATCTGAAACCAACTGAAAAGTGCCCAAAATGAACAGAAAAACCAACAAGTGAAAGCATTACGTAGAACAGAAACAGGTGCAGGGCACGACAGCACAGAGGGCGCTCCTCGAGACTCAGTTCTCCATCTGTGCCATTTTTTTTCTCTCTTTTGTTTTTATTTGTTAATGTAAAAGTGTTCAGTCTGAACAGAACGTCCACAAGCCTGCCTAACCCCTCCACCGTGTACTACGTCTGCTGTTAACAGTGGAAGATGGCAGCTTATTTGTTTTAGAGATTCGAAAGTTCACACTGGTCATTCGGCAATGCACCCAGAGTCTGTCACCAGCTCCTCCTCATTCGGTTCTGCGTTTTTGCCTGCAGTCAGATAAACACTTCCAAGTGGAAGCAAATCAGAATGGCATTAACATGCCACAGCTCAGTCATTCCTCCTATTCATGAATAACCTAGCAGTACCAAATCCTGGAACACCATCAAGAACAGTTACAGTTTAACCTTCTTCACTCTAGGCACAGTCTTTAAGAAGTGCTGACACACAATGCGGTTTAGCACAGAGAAAAATCCAACAGTCTCCCAGCAGTCCCTTCCACAGCCAAGGCAAGGGCAGGGCATGGTATGATAGGGCGGGTGGAAGGAAAGGGGCTGTTGGGTGGTAGTGGGAGGCATGGCCTGGGTAAAGCTTTGGTTAGCTGACTGGCTAGGCTCAGCTAGCCGTGGCACGAGCCATCAGGTCCTCCAAAGCCTTGTCCTGATCATTGTTGTGGACTAGCAGCACCTCTTTGATGGCATCGCGCTCAAATCCCATTTCACCAAATCTTGACATCAGCTCAAGAAACTGCAAGGCCTAGGAAGGATGAAAAATAGGTTGAAATGCCACTGCTGTTATTGTTACTGTATTCTACATGCTTTTTAGCCTCTCAAACTATAATCTATGCTACAGACATTTAAACACTAGGCACTGACACTTTTCCCCTCATCTTCTTGACAAGTAGTTATCTGTTGGCAAAATGTACAAACCTTTTCTTCTGAGCACTGGTACATCTCTAAACATTCCTCCACCGCACTTTCATCAAAGCCACGTTCACACAGACGACCGTGGACAAATAGATAGTCCAGTACCTTGGACAGACAATAAGTAAATATTTAATATGTGTCAAGTAAAACACAAATTAACTCAAATTGCCATATAAAAGAACTATAAAAGCCAGTGCTAATAGCTTTTTGCTAGGTTTTACAGTAAATCAAAATGACTTCATATTTAAGTGCTTACTCTGTAATTCCTGCTCTATGAGCCTGTCATCTCGCATTACTCATCCACAATGCCACTTCATCACTCACAATTTCCATCAGGTAAACGCAGGATATCAGTTTACCTGTTATACCACCTGATAATTTCCACAATTACGTGGCCATGGCTGGAGAGGGTATCATTGTCTCATCATTGTTTCGTACTAGCTGTACAAAACCTGATCTACCCGATCAACTTTTCATACAAGAGAGAGTGCAGTGCAAAACATTTATTTTAATGCTTCACTGTGCACGCTGACAGACACACACAGACAAAACTATTAAAGTGCTAAGCATCCGACATCAAATGTGTTATGAATCCAAATTTCTGCACGTCAGGGTAGGAGGGAGTCACACCTGCTCCACGTTCTGCCCTTGTCTTTGCATCGCCCGTAGGACACCCTCATAAGAGTAGCCCATGCTCACAAGCGTTTCCACACACTGACGTTCGCTGGGAGTCATGCTGAGGAGGGCTCCGCCACACGGCAGACCAGCAGATCCTGACCCTGGGACAGCCTAATGAAAAAACAACATATGTGATTATCAATACAGCTTAAAGATATTCTCTTGTCAGCCTTGATTGCCATATGTCACATAAGCTACAGGCACAGACACTAACATATTGAGCATGGACTCTCAATATTTTGCTGTATCAAACAATTAGCACGTGTGGATAGATCATAGTAGGAAATATGTTTCTTACTGGACCAGTCAGCGCACACATGGTGCATGATTGTGTGAGTCACAGGCAAAACAAAATGTTGGGATTGTTGTTTAGTTGAAGTATGTAATGGATAAAGTAACTAAGCCAACTAAAACTAAATCAATTTCCTGTACAATCATATTTTAATTTAAAAGAAATAACACTTTATGACATCTTGTGTAAAGCAAAAACACTTGGCTGTTTTCACTTTTGCAAAGCAAATTTCTACAGCATACAACATTTGTGTGCTGCTCTCTTGACTTATTAGGCCTGTTTCATTATTGTAGTGAAGTTGCAGCTGAAGTGTTCAATGTATCCACTGCATTATACTCACAGGCTTTGGTGTACCACTCTTGGTGTGGCTGGTTCGCTCAGGGGCAACAATAACTTGGGCCTTCGGCATGGTTGGTGGGCTGCCATTGGGCAGGTTCTGTCGGGGAGCAGGAACCTGGACAGGGAGTGGACTGTACCTTACTGGCTCTGGGTCACCAGAATCAGTGAGCTTGGGGAAAGTCAGAGAACGGATGTTACAAGGTCGTTCATCTGTGTCAAACCCTGCCCTTCCAGGATGCCCAACTCTGTCCATGTCCAGCAAGGCAACCAACCCATTGGGTTTGTGGGCAAAGGCTGGTTTGGCTGAGAGGCTGGTGTTGTTGCTGGGTGGAGATGGGCTGTTTCCACGTGATGTTGGCCCTAGCTGAGAGACCTCTGGGGGGGAACAGAAGGAGGATGCTGAGGTTGAGGCTGACTCTGGAGGATGTTTCTGAGCTCTTCCTTATCATCCAAAGTTTTGAGTTCGAGCTTATCAAAGGGGTCCTCTTCCCGCTCAAAATCAGCTAAATTGAGGCTATGTGGCTGAGGAGTGCTGGGCTGTGTGTTCCTTGGGCCAAAGCTCGGAGCAGGCAGTGGAGTGAGGATGGCATTATGGCTCAGCCCTGCTAGAACGGGGTTCAGTGCTGGTGGTGGAAGGTCCTGGTCCTCTGCAGCAGACTGGGGTTTCTTCCCGCCACCACCATTAATGTCCTGGGCCTTGGCCAAACACTCCCTATTCTCTGCCTCCTGCTTGGCTGCAGCCTCTTCTGCCCTGGCCTCTGCTGCTCTGGCCTCGGCCAGTTCTGCCCCCCATCGCACACTACGCTTCTCAAGAGAAAAGTCATACTGTGGAGAATGTATTTAGAAGAGAAGGCAAAGAGGACACAAAGTAGAAAATAAATAATTATTGTATTAAATATGAGAATAACAGTGACATAAATGGTGCCTTTTTTCCGGTCTTAACTTCAACTACTGCAAATGTGATGCGCAGAGCTGCATTTATGCCACAACTAACATCTGTGTAAAAAAAAACAAAAAAAAAACAACCTTTGTGTTCCACAATGCAGAGCCACGGTCTGGCAGACAGAAACCGACAGGCAGACCCACTTTAGCTGGACAGCGGAATTTATCATTTATCTTGAATGGAACATCATCAAGATAGCTGATGGGTCCTGTGCACATTTAAACACAGAGGAAGAAAAACTACTTAATTATACTTTAGAAGAATGCACACTGGAGCTAAAGGCACCAGGAGACCTAACAGTGAAACTACAAAGTACTGAAAATAAATCCTTGCCATTGTTGTATGCATCAGAGCCAGACTTCCTCGCAGCCATTTAGAGTCTGAAAACAAAAACGAGCACAGTGGTTAGTGGTCAGTGAGAGCACTGAAATTTTTGTGATAAAAGAGACAAAAAAAATTTAAGCTATAGGTTAGCATTAGGGCAGGGCAATATATCGAGCTTTTAAGAAATAGATATAAGAAGAAAATAAGAAATATTTTCATACGCGATATGAGACAATATAGTTTATATCAATATTGTCGCTTTACAATCATAGTTGTTTGTCTCTTCACACTGCACCGCGTCTCTCCCTCACCGCTTCACCCGTAAATCATGCAGGAAGCGACAGCATGGCAGTGTTACCAACTTAGCAACTTTGTCACTAGATTTAGCGGCTTTTCAGACCCCGCTGGCGACTCCCCCCCCCCAAAAAAAGCGACTCCTGACAAATGTAGCGACTTTTCCCGGTGACGTCAATGACTTTTAGAAACCTGAAATCCTCCGCTGTTTTGTATACATACAGCCTTCGTACTGTGTTCGTTCATACGCTTTGGCATCGCCTGGACCCCCAAGAGTCCCTAGCCATACCACAACTAGATAGCAGAAGGTGGTTTGTACCTTAAGTCATGTGACCTTAATAGCAGAAGTGGGTCTTTTTTTGTGCGCTTGAAGACGCCGCATTGAGTGGGTGGGCCCGTTGCTGTGATACGTCAGCGCATATGTCTATGGATTTACTGTCTATAACCCTGCTGACTGAAGGATGTTTGTTATTTACACAGACTACTAGATGTACAGGAGTACACACAGGAGGAAGCACTTTCCAATTAAGTGGACTTCACCAGACTCGCTTTTTAAACAATAAGTCAGCCTTTTGCTATTTTGCTCTGTCTTTTCTGTTTACATTTTAACAGCACAGCTGTGAGTCTTTTTTAATAGAGCAAAAAAACCATGAATTTATTTGAGGAGCATTATTATTTAAATATGCTAATAGTTTATTTTTGAGCAATTTCTCATGTACATCTACAGCTGGATGTTGATAAAAATGCCTGTGTGACGTTTGGGACATGTAGCTTTGACTCAGAAGTGCCTTTTTGTTTATACCTTTTGGGAAGAAAAAAAATATCAAGATATATATCGTATATCGCCATTCAGCTAAAAAATATTGAGATATTACTTTTGGTCCATATCGCCCAGCCCTAGTTTGCGTATCATAAAATGGTGCACCAGTGTGGAAATAGCACAAAGCAGACTTCCACAGCCTCTCTCGTTTGTCTAATTTGGCATATTTACAGCACAGTATGCTGTTTTTTTTTAGAAATGCCTGTGTAATAGTATTAATTAGAGCATAAGAGAAATAATGTGCTATCACATGTTAGTGCAAATATTTTCAAACTGTAAACAGTTCCATTTGCCTTTGTGTATTATGTTGCATGGCATCAAGTTACATAATCCCGTTATTTGGTTTTGCCGTGCAACAATGCCCGACATTATGAACACAGACGCTACTGTTTTCAAATCTGCTAAACAGAGAACTTTGATCTGTGTGCTGGTGTGCAGGTCCACGTTCAGCAGAAAATGTGACTGATCTGATCCACTTCAAGTGCTGGGTGATAGAAAATAAAGTATTTTAAATTCCTTTAGGCAAAAATGCACACACACAAAAAAATCGTATCAGCTGGCTTACTGACATACTGGGATCATCTGCCTGTGGCTTCATACATAAACAAAAGTTATCACCTAACTCTATGGATATTTGCATCTGCTTTTGCTTCCTTGTTAGTTCCAATCAAATGTCACAAACCGATCATGATCACAAGGCATCTCGCGAGTGGGGTGCATCTTTCTCTATCAGATGTCTTAAGTACGAAGACTTAGTAGTTACCCAGGAGTTGGTACGTTTTAGTACTTGGTGATAACGTTATATAACAAAAACCCCGTCACCACAACTCGGTCCTCTCTATATCTATTTTAACAACTCAGATCAAAGTCCTTCTAGCTCTGGACTCACGTTTCTGCTTCGAATCACGGTTAGAGCTAAAACAAGTCGTTTATAATATCCCAGACAGCGGCGGTGACTCATAAAGGTAAATAAGTTGGCCAACTTCGAGTAACTGAATTACGTGTAACTTAAAACGAGAACGAAAGCACCGCGATAATCGTCGACAACATTTTTTTTGGACAACTTTGAGTTGAAATAGGCAATGTAATGCCCCAAGTTTTCACGTATGTGTAAAATTTGCCCTCAAATGCGATATATTCGTTAACAAGTGTCACTTATGATAGCTACAAGCTAAGTGCGTTAAGTTTCATAGTGAATCAAGTCAGCGTCGGGTGCACCATTAGGTTACTTGATATCTTAGGAATATAAAGGCCAAATTAATTAACTCGCTGAGAGTCACCATTAGATAGTGGCTAACTATATTGGTGGAATGCAACTAAAGCTTCTTTCGGCGGCTCCCTTATCTACAAGGGGTCGCCACAACGGAAACTCCGCATATTTTGATTTGGCCGGTTTTTACGCCTGACGCCCTTCCCCACGCATCCCCAAAGCAATGTGTGTCCCCTCCTAGTCCCGAAACAGGGAACCCTTCCCATGTTAGGCGAGTATGAAAACCACTATTCATGCTAATAAGCTTAGCTTCGCCAGTGGCCTGTTTGTTATGGGGCCAGATGGGACAGGCTACAGCCTGTGCTGCCACCGCCCCTGATATTAAAACGAACTCACAGAGAAGAATAGACCCCTCTCACCAGTATCTGCTCGGTCTCGTCCTTTCAAAATCCAAACGACGCCTTATAGCGCTCCCACTCCAATTTAAGCTAATCTCCGAATCGGTTTTATTTATACTGAAATCTCTTTCCTGCTTCAGCGTAGGTCGCCATCTTGATTTGTCAAGCTCCCCTCCGCTGGTTCCTGTTTGACGTCACTCGGGTGCGTGTGTTGATTTAAACTACACAAAACCAATTTTTAATTTAAGCAGGCACCTTTTAAATATGTTCCATTCAATTGAATGACTGGCGTTAATAATAATAATAATAATAATAATAATAATAATAAATGGCTGCAACAATTATCGAGGTGTTTATTAGAATTATGAATATGAAAAGATTAAATACAGCCTCAGGTAAATTCTGCCCTGTAATGCTCTGTTAAAATTAAAGCACCCCCCTGTTGTGCCTCCGGTATTTAAACTGCTGTAAATGACTTTTGGCCTATAATCTGTCAAATATGTGTCAAACATGTCTCTCATGAATATCTCATTTTAAGTCAGAAAGAACATTCTTGTCACAAAGTGAAAGCTGTAATCGGTTTTTGGCAAAAGAACCTTTGTATATCCTCTATTTTGCCAGGTAAACAATCTCATTGACATTAAAAATGTATTTTCCAAGGTAGAGCTGTCCAGGAGGGCAGCAGAAACTGCAATAAAAATAACACAACAGTTCTATTTGAAGGGGCCAAAAAGGACTGATTATAAGACACAGAATATAGGTACAGTAACATAGAGTCATAAAGATACTTGCAAAATATGTTATTTATTTTTCGTAAGCCTATTTACCAATACAAGCAAATAAATTACACATAAAGAACACACAGAAACATCGGCATCACTTTTTGGCACAACACACCTACATTATCTTGCCACTAATGTTAAAATCAGCTGTACGAATAGTAAGAATTCATCTTTTTTTCTGAGTAAATGTGGTTGGATTGATTAAGGACGAGTTTGCCAGTGAAGTGTCAGAGTAGCACTATATTAAATGAGAAGCACTCTCTTCTCCTCGTAAGCTGACTAATCTTCTAGATGCTCTGAGAACTTGTATAGACTAATTTCCAGTGAAGGACGTTGATTGAAAAAAATAAGGACTTTACATCACATCCTTATGTATAAGGAGAATATATTAAAGAACTGGAAGTAGACGCAAGTTAAGTGAAAATCACAGCATCAATAATGTCTGAAATATATTATATGTATGAGGTGAACTGTAGATATTTATTATTTAAAAGAGAGAAATGAAAGCAAAAATGCAGTCAACTTACATAAAAAAAGAAAAATAAAAACATATTATTCAACTATGTTCGTTTTTGGCATCTAAAACAAAAATTTTATGCAAACGAAAATGTGAGATATATATATATGGAAGTAGACGCAAGCTAAGTGAAAATCATATATATATATATATATATATATATATATATATATATATATATATATATATATATATATATATATATATGTATTTTTTTTTTCCCCCTTAGCTTCGAGTGCGCGCACGTCACGTTCAGATACGCGCTTTACGTTCTTTCAGACACGCGCAATGATAGCCGGAAGCATCGATGGGAGGAAAATAAAAATCGATTAAATCCACTGTAATTCGCGAGTATAAATCTTTCGCTTACTGTCGTTTTAGCGACCGCGGGCTCGAAAATTTCAGTCTTTTACACTGTAACTGTGCCGAAGGGGACGACAGAGAGCAGGAAAACCATGTCTATTTGAACGAAGTTGCTCGGTAGGGGTTTAGCTGACGTGTGGAGAAGTTGAGACTGCCAGAGAGCAGATAAACAAACATAAACAAGCAGAGATCAGCTGGACGCCTGTCCGAACCGAACCAGCAGCACGGAGGGATGGCAGGGAGAGCCAGAGTCCTCTTTTAAACCCAAGAATGATCCGCAGGAGACCGTGACTTTCACTGATATTTGCTCCATGTCAACTGTCAACACTGGCACACAAAGAATTTCGGAAACACAACACGAGGAGCAGCCATAGGCTTTAGCAGGAAAAATATCCACTGCTACTGTCACTGTCTCTTTGTCAAGGTATAGCCAGGTTAGCATGGACAGCCAATGAGTTTACCCGGCAGGGCTCAGCTGTAAGGAAGCGAACACACATTACAGTGCAAGGAGACAGAGGTAAACACTTTATGTTAACTTTGCCCCCCCAACCGTCTCCCCCCCCCATAATGGGCCTGCGAGCCAAGCCACTGACAAAATCTGGCTTTGCAGGCCACATTTCCTGAGTGTTTTTGAGTTTGTTTTTTCTGTACCATTAGTTTGCCAGGTTTTTTTTGTTGTTGTTTGTTTGTTTTTCTTCTCGTTTATGGTAGAAAGTCTCCTAAGCTGAGACACTGCAGGTGTTTACTGAGTAGACTCAAACTGATCATGAAGTTTAAAAATGCATGAAATGTGAGTAGATTCCTAACAGTGTCATTTAAGCTTGTGATATTTCTGTCCACTCCACAATTCCTTCTTCCTCTCACTGATCTGTGCTAACTGGTGTCAGAAGAGTGGAAATAACATGGCCCACCAGGCAACCCCTAGTTCTCAGAAGGCCCTCATGATGGAGCTGAAGTCTCTGCAGGAGCAGCCAGTGGAGGGCTTCCGCATCACCCTGGTGGAGGAGTCTGACCTCTACAACTGGGAAGTGGCCATCTTCGGTCCCCCCAATACCCTGTATGAGGGAGGCTACTTTAAGGTGGGAAAGTCAATTCCAGTGTACATATTCAGAAAAGTCATGTCATACCAATGAATAGATATGAAGCTGTTCATTAGCAGAAAATCATGCAATAGATATGTTTAGGCACCATCTATATTTTTGGTTAGATTTTCTTTTCAATAAAATACATGTAGGGGGTTGCTACAACTTTCAAGACAGCTGTAATTAATCTGTACAAGTTTCAGACTAAGACTTGTTGCACTTCCTTGAAACTGTAATTCAGGTGTGGTTCACCTCTGATGGGCTAAGAATTTTTAGACATTTTTATATTTTATTCATTTTCAGTCATTCTGTCCTGTCCCTCCATTCTCCTCGCCCAGCCCTCACCCACCTCACTGTAAGATGGTTGTGCTTGCTATTTTTAGGTATGAGACTGATATAAATGGCACCTCAGCACAGAGAGAGAGTAAGAGAGAGAGAAGGGACACGATTAGATTCATCATACATATGTTACATATTCGGTGAAACATTTTGAAAATGCAGCAAATGCGTTCAAGTTGAGGCAATACAGATGCTGCTGTAGCCTACTGGAAATGCCGGAATGAGACAGAGCAGGTAGTGCTCTTTTAACTGGCCATCACTGATATTATGTTTTTTTATGTTGTTTAATGCCAAACTGAGTAATCTGAAATTCATTTACATTTGTTTTTTGTGCTTCAATTTGCCACACATCCTCCTAAAGGTTTCTTTAGTCACAGAAATTCAAGGAATCGACTCTAAACCAGATGGATGTCAGGATTAGATGCCACAAGTAAGAGTGAACACTGGGCAGATTTTCCAGTCTATTCAATAGCTAGCAAACAGGAAATTGGGACTTCCCTATTTAAACATGTATACTAACTGTCCTTCGAATACTCAGGCAGTTAGTGTCTACTGTGACACACACATTAATAAATAACTTGTATATTACAGGAATGCCCTGACTGTTACCCTTCAGCATGGGTGCAACCAACCTTTATTTAATGAAAAACTGGTGAAAGTCAAGTGTAGTGTAGAATGATACTGCTGTTTCTGTGTGTCTTTGTTTGTGCTGCTGAACCCTGCATGATTCCTGTAGCACATACCATACACATTTTGGCATATCTGCAGTGTCCCCTGTAAGTATGCTAAGAGGAAAGTGAAAGGTGTTTGGATTTGAAGTTAAGCAGCAAATTTCGTTTAATGGGAATCACATGCAGAGCCTTTGACCGTTTCACAGAATTGACTTTACTGTTTTGATTGCCCTCACTTTTGGGTGTGTAAAAGTCAGTTAAATATAGGATACACTATGTGATGCAGAGACAGTAAAAAAGACAAACCAGAAAGGTTCTGGAGGAAACTTGTGTGGACAGATCAGATCAGTGACGAAAAGCTGATGGAGAGAAAGATGCCAGAAAGCAACAAGTTGTTTCACTTTACTGTTTATATATATCCTTCGACATTGATCTGTTAACTTATGTTTGCACATTTTAAAAAAAGTTTCTTCAGTGTCTGATATTAATCAGTGGAACTCATGCCAGTGTGCCATGACGTCTGTGACTTTGATACCCTGCAGTTGCAGTAGCGAAGTAACTAGCTGGGGAGTAATGATAGTCCTATCAGACTGGCAAGCAGTTCAGTGAGAACTAGGGTGGTGTTATACACACCCAAGCCTACCACCCTTTTACTCAGATAATACTTTGTTAAGAAAAAACACAGAGCCAGAAGCACCTGATGTTATGTCATCGTGAAATTAATATGGAATTGCTGATAATTTGGTATCAGCTGATTCACAGTGTAATTGTAGGTATGGCAGAATGTAACTATTTCTCTGATGGGATGTGTTTGAAATAAGAGGGTAGAGGAAGCAACTTTGTGGTTGAATGAAGCCCAGCATACAGAAAATGCTGGGTTGCTGTTTAAAATGTGAGTAAAAACAGGAACTTGATATAGGATTTCAGCTGCTAAACATTATTGTATCCTAATGGCCAAAATGGTTTCAACTGGTGGACCGATAGCAGGCTGGTTTAGCGCCCTTCCTGAAGTTATGCTGCTGTAATGCAAGCAGAATGTGCTTTGGCATTTGGCCTGCTGAAATAAGCAAGACCCTTCCATGTGTGTTTCTCCAAAACTTGTGTATATCACTCAGCATTTAAAGGGTCACATTCAGTACTGATTTTTCCGCCTTTCTCCTTGCATACAGAGATTTCCATGGATTGCCTGAATCCTTTAATGATATTTTACAGGCATGCAAAAAAAAGAAGGCTTCACAGAAGTCCTGTGGAAAAACTCAGTACAACATCACTGCTTTCATAAGAATTAAGAGCCCTGGCTGCTAGTAGCAGCCTAGTGCTGCTGATGAAATGCTCTTGATTATTTGATCATCAGAAAGTGTAACCATCTCTATAAAAGCAGAAATTTTGGCAGTTTGCTGGTCTGGTGCATTCAGAAGTGGACGTCCCAGCAAATTCACCCCAAGGTTAGATCGCGCAATGCTCAGAGAAACATAAAACCCAAGAGCTCCATCTCAGACTCTAATGTCCTCAGTCAGCATGTTAATGTTAAAGTTCAGTACAACTAGAAAAAGACTAAACAAGTATGGGTTGTTTGGAAGGGTTGCAAGGAGCCGCTACTCCAAAAGGAACATGGCAGCATGACTTAAGGTTTGCAAAGTTGCATCTGAACAAACCACGAGACTTTTGGAATGATTTCCTGTGAATAGACAAGACTAAAGTGGAGTTGTGTGACCATAATACACAGTGCCACGTTTGGCAAAAACAAAGCACCTAATACCACCTGTCAGTCACAGTGGTGGCGCTTGGTTACAAGTAACTGAAGTCAAGCGTTGGTGTCTGTAAAACATGTTGAGCGCCAGCTTCTGTTTGTTCTTCCAGGCTCACATCAAGTTCCCAGTTGACTACCCATACTCCCCACCGACCTTTCGCTTCCTCACCAAGATGTGGCACCCCAACATCTATGAGGTCTGTCATGAAGTATTTTCATACTTTTGTGTTCCCAGTTTGACATTTATATAATTTAAAAAAAATAAAAAATTGAGCCAGCAGTCACTTAAAGGTGCTGCCACCTTCGTTTTGTAATGGCTAATGTTATACTGTGTCTTTTGGTCTGCCCCTTTAGAATGGAGATGTCTGCATCTCCATCTTACACCCCCCTGTTGATGATCCTCAGAGCGGGGAGCTTCCCTCTGAAAGGTGGAACCCCACCCAGAATGTCAGGTAATTTCTAAGTTCACTTTGTGCTCCAGGATCACTTGAGAACCTTCAGTAATTTTACACCTTTAAGTCTGTTTATGTTTATGCCACTTGACAGTGCTGTTTGAACATGAAAAATTCTGTTTTGTGAACAATTAGATGGAAATGAACTCATTAGACCTCTCAGTTCATAATTTCTGCCAAAAATTAGCAGTTTGAGGGTAAAAATGCTGCTGCTAGGAGCAGCTAGCTAAACACTCAAATTTCCAACCAAACTGTGTGGTTCCATTTCATTAGATATTTTTGTGCTACAAAAATTAGATCTGAGTCTTATTTAATTTTCATAAATCAATTTTAAAAATTGCATACAGTTATGTTCTGCCATTTCTTTGTTCTGTGTTCCATCTGAAGAGGTAGACACCACTGTAGGGTAGCTTTCTGAATTTCTGCTAAATTTAGTATGTCAGCAAGAAACACCAAGTTGAGTCAAAGTGCTGAGCCTGTGTTTGAAAACCTGAGCAGATTGGGTGTAGCGTGTAATTGAGCCACGAGGGGAAAGAGGTGAGGTAACGCCTCTGTCTGAGGCTGGGATACAGCTTCTAAGGTTTCAAAAAGCCTGTGTAGAGGTTTCCTTTCATATGACGACGACATCTGATATTAGAGTGTCCTCATTTTCTCTGTGTGTTTCTGTGTGTATGTAATGATCAGGACCATCCTGCTTAGTGTGATCTCTCTGCTCAATGAGCCAAACACCTTCTCCCCAGCCAACGTGGATGCCTCAGTTATGTTTCGCAAGTGGAGGGACAGCAAAGGCAAGGATAAGGAGTATGCAGAGATTATCAGGTATTATGTGCATTTACAAATGAATGCACTCTGTAGCTACTTTTAAGAAGCGTATTTCATGCAACATGGAGAAAAAAAAACCTAATACACCATCTCCCTGTTTGCTCACAGGAAGCAAGTGATGTCAACAGCAGCAGAGGCTGAGCGTGATGGCGTCAAGGTGCCGACCACGCTGGCCGAGTACTGCATCCAGACCCGGGTTCCTTCTCAGGACCGCAGTTCAGACCTTCTCTACGATGACCTCTACGACGACGACATGGAAGAGGAGGACGAGGAGGAGGACGAAAGCGAGATGGAGTCCGTAGGTGAAGCCGGGGGCATCGGCAGCGTGGAGGACGGCGGGACGTCCACCAGATGTTACGACAACCAGGACGACTCTGGCAACGAAGACTCATGATGATCTGGATGATAACTCCTTCCTGCCAACTCCACCACCCTTCATCTTTTTTTCAGTGTGTGTCTGTCTGTCTGTGTGTATGTGTGCGCACATATGTTTGCACATACAATGGGGTCAAAAGACTACTGCCAAAAACTTTTCATCATTTATTAAACTACTACAAACGTAGAGTCAAATAATATTCCTCTGATGCTGTCACGTAACTTTTCAGCCAAACGTTGTTGCTACAGTTCTTGCTGAAAGCAGAATTGGGTGTTTCCACCGTTTGCCTTAATTACAGCTTGCACTCTGTGTGGCAACAAATGTTTTATTACTCCAGCACTGGTTGAGCGTATCTGGTGAGTATTTATGATTTGATGATACATTTCACATTCACTGTGCCATTGAAGAGTTTGAGGGTTGAGCCTTTTCCACATTAATACACAGTGAGCTACAAAGATGGCCTGCGTTAGCAGACTTAAACATTAGAGTATTTCTCTATTGTTTGCGTGTGTTCAATCATGTCCAAGCTACAAAGTGGAAGATGCCTCGTTGTATTACTCTCTCATTCAAACAGTTGCTCACATACCTTACTTTATGTTGTTTGGTTGCAGCCCTTGAGTTTAGTGTTGCCCATGCTAAACCAGACATCTTGCCATTAATGGAGTGGTTTGTCAGAGTCTCTACCTGGTTTGGATCACAACACCTTGGCTTTAGGAAAATCAGTTTAGCCTGCAGCAGCAATGACATAATATATATTACTGTGCAGTAGGAGTACACGTATATTTGAATCCTACCATATACAATATATCATTATTTACTGCTGCACATCTCCCAAAGCTAAAAGAATACTTGTATTAATTTTGAATAATATTAATACTTTACTTGAAAGTTGTCCTGTAAATAAACAAATTGTCTTAGCTTTGATAAATGATGAAAACAAATAGTCCATGTGGTGGTCTCTTGAACTCCACTGTTGCTGGCCAGCTCCATGACAGAGTGTTTGGTTTTGTGTTGAAAGAAAGGTTTGATCTATCCACTGTGTCTTTCCTTGTTGCTGTTTTTCTGTGTTTTGTCGGCAGACGCTCTCTCCACTTGTATTTTCTCAGATGGCTCACACAGTCTGGTTAATGGACACTTACCCCTTTGGCTCATTAGCCAGTCGATGAGCTGGCCGGCTCGTCCCGTCACCGTCATTCATCGCGTTCCCCCCTGGCAGAATATCTCCGTTAACGCCCGCCTGTTCAACTTTGATGCAATCAACCTAAACGTGCAAACACAGGCTCTGGCGTTCCACCTTGGGTACACCCTTAGTACTTCTTCCTCATGATCCCACAAAGCACCGTTATTTCATTAAGGGTAGTGGGGGGAGAGTGTTCTCGCGTCACCTCCTCCACCTCTCTCTGCCTCGTAAACCTCAGGGCCTCAACAGACTTTCACTGAGAGAGAAAAAGCAAAGAGAATCTTAAGATACACCTGCTTCTCACCTCCGCCTCCTTTTTCTTTATATCTCACTTGGTCTTATTAGAGGGCTAAGATTGCTCTGAAAGTCTCCAATCCCACTTCTAGCATTTACACATGGCTGAATGTTGCTGTTAGCCCAGATTGGAGTCCTTTAAGTTGTTTTGTTCTTGGTTGGATAAAGAAAATCACAATGCATCTCTTTGTCCCCAACGCAATGCTCGCCTTATTTTGCGATAGATGTGAAAATGTTCCGTTTCTTTTTTTTTTCTTTTTTGCCCCGTGACTCCTAGTTCATGCTTAATTGCAACTTATTGAAAATTGGATGTTGTTACTGTGCCACACCAGAATCTTGTTTATTGGCAAGGACAAGATCAACATGCAGCTTGGATACACATTTGCATTTGAATGAATACGACATTGATTGCCTGTTATCCGCGTGCGTGCGTGTGTGTGTGTGTGTGTATTTACCTTTAGTATTCATATTGACTGTGATGTCAGGGTTTTCCTTGTTTCAGTAGTCCAGTTGATGAACCATTCAGTGTGTATGCACTTTGTCTCAGTGCTGTTTCTGGAGGTGTGAATCATCAGAGGATTTGACTGATTTAAAAAAACAACACACACTTTCTGAGTATTAAGCTTTTGAACACACTGAACAACATCATGTGACTAATTACTTGTGCTACATCAAGTAAAACGCACATTTGGAGCTACATTTTAAGAATCTGTTGCCCGATGAATGCAGTGGAGCACTGGGGTTGTGGCTCCAATGGATGGATTTTATGCCAAGGAAAACAAGGCCAGCCCCACATCCATTCATTTTAAAGACTATGGAGGAATGGCTGCATGTAATGGATTTAATACAGATTGAGTAGACTCTTAAAGGGACACCTTTGGATTTTAATGTGAAGCCAGAGGAGTGAAATATTTTCTCCTGGCCCTGTGCTTTGGAGGCTCATGGAGACTGGATTCTGTTGAGAATGGAGACAAACAAAATTCACTCCTAAAGACTTTTAATGGATCTGATTTCATGGCACAAGAAGATGTGGAAATGTGATGGATGTTCTGAACTTTTCTTGTTGTGGTCACCTTTTCGCCCATCCCTTACCGTATAGAAAGAAGTAAGCTCGGTAGTAAACAATGGAAAGCACCAATCTTGTGTGTGTCTGGTAAAGAAACAGCTGACCATTTTGGGGAAATGCATGCTTTCTGATGCTGAGGTTAGATTCGAGGATTGATATCAGAATGTCTAAATTTGGGACTTTAATCAAAGCGTATTAGTTTTTTGTTTGTTTATTTAACAAAACCTCTTTAAGAAATGTAAAATGAACTGTTTGTGGTTTTACCTGGTTTATACGCAGGACTGTTTTGATCAGGAGAAGTGACTTCCTGAAGCCTATCTTTTGACAGAACCACTGTAGTTGTTTCCCCCATTTCTAGACAGCTGCACCGTTGTATCAATCTTCTAGTCTTAGACTCAGCAAGAAAGCAAATCAGTACATTTCCCAAAATGTCACAATTGCTTTAAAGCCAAGTTTTTGCTTTCCACCCGAAATCTAGAAATTCTTTTCCACATTAGAGAAAAGAATAGATTTAGTGTAGCCCTTCTGATAGCAATTTGAGATCAATTTTAATGTTCTTCAGTATTACAACTCTCCACTTCTTAAATAAAATGTATGCCTTGTTTTTATCCTTAGGGCAGGTGGCGAAATGCTGAGGAGGCCGCGGACCTTTAATTAAAAAAGAAAAAAGAGAAAGAAATTATTAATTAAAATGGGCCATGGCCCATAATTTTAAAATGTTATTCCACACACAGTTAAATACAAAACTGAATGAAATCAATCCTTCATTTATTCTGTGTGTGCAGGTGAGTGTGAATCACAAACGTGTATTTTCTAAAGCGTGGGCCGACACAGCGAGGTCACCCGGAGGCGATTGCATGGTCGCACACTCTACTGATTGAGCTGTCCACAATGCTGCCACAGTGTGTCCAAACCTATTGATGTTTATGCTGTCTTTGTTGGCTTCATCTTATTTCATTTTTTTCCCCCCATCATTTTGTGTTTGTCAGGATGCAAATGTCACTCAAAGTTTCTATTGTTAAAAAAAAAAAGGAAAAGAAAATTAGCTTGTTGAGTTGTTTCCAATATGGCTCAGATCTCTGTTGCTGCTAAGCCCACATGTCACGGAAAACAGACAACACAGCAAGTTTGATTTTTGACTAAAATTAGGAGTGATATGCAAATGGACAGTAATGGTGGTTAAGTTTGAAAATCTTAAGAAATAAAACAGTATGTCATCAAAGCCTACTGGAAGGTTTTTCACCTTATTTGAACAACGGACGTGGTTATTATTACACTAACGTGGATTGTGAGTCAGTTTAGGATCACACATGTTTGGCTTGCCTACGTAACAGAAATAAATTGTTCTACTGATGGTTTTCTGCCTCAGCACTTTTAAAATGGATTACACTGTCTTTAGTAACATGTAGACAGTCACAATTCGGCGCACGGACTATCCGGAGTAACAAGGGCATAGTTTTTAGAAAGGCATGTTTCAGCAGGATTTTTCTTTTCTTTTTTAATTAACATTTTATTTATAACTTGCTAGTTCACAACAACAGTTGTCTCAAGGTGGTTTATATAGTAACATCAAGACCCTGCAATATTAGAAAACCCCATTGAGCACACAATTCCCCATGAGCAGCACTTGGCAAAACGTGGGGTAGAAAAACTCCCTTTAAACTGGAAGAGGCCTTCAGCAGAACCAGGCTCAGGGAGGGTCAGCAATCTGCTGTGAATGTTTGGGGGTGAAGGGAAAGGTTTCAAAAAAAAAGAGAAGAGTGAACAAAAAGGACAAAACTGTGGAAGAAAGTGAATTCAAGTTAGTGACATGCTGCAGTGACATATCAAAACATGGGTAGTGAAAAGAGGGGAGTAGAGGAGTAGTGTTCAGTGTGAACTCCCCCAGTAGCCTGAGTCCAAAACAGCATTACTAAGGGATGGTTCAGGTCACTTAATCCAGTCCTAATTATACACTTTATCAAAAAGGAAAGTTTTAAGCCTAATATTTGGGAGCTGGTTTCACAGAAGAGGGGCCTGAAAGCTGAAGGCTCTGCCCCCCATTGCACTTTTGGAAACTGTAGGAGCCACAAGTAAGCTTACAGTCTGTGAAGTGCTCTGTTGGGATGAAATGGTACAACATGGTCTTTAAGATATGATTGGGCCTGCTCAATCCAGGCTTTATATGCAAGGAGAAGGATTTTAAATTCTTGATATATAATTCTTGTGTCCCCCTGGTGACTGGGCCCCTGCGATGGATGAGATTCACCCTGAGTGCCTCAGGGCCCTGGATGTTGTGGGGCTGTCTTGCCTGAATATCCTCTGCAACATTATGTGGAGGTCTGAGGCAGTGCCTCTGGGTTGGTAGACAGAGATGGTGATTCACATTTTTAAGAATGGGAACCTGTAACTGGAACACCCCCCCATAACTAGGTTTACTCCATTTACAGGGTGATCACACTACTCAACCTCCCTGGGAAGGTATTGCCAGGGTACTTGAATGGAGAGTACATCCATTAGTAAAACCTGTTATCCAAGAGGAACAATGTGGTTTTTTTCCTGGTCATGGAACACTGGATCAGGCCTTTATCCTCTCATATTCGAAGGTGTGTGGAGGTTTGCTCAACCAGTCTGGACTTGGAATGGGCACATGACTACCTCCTTTGGGGTTTTGTGTATCTGGCTCATTGTTACAAGCTTTTCAGTCCCTGTACAACAATCAGGAGAGCATGGCTTACATTGCCACCAGCAGTAACACTCTTCCCAAGAGTTGTTGTACCTGGAGTTGCTGGAGGAATCAAAGTAGCTCGGGTCTTGTTATGGAGTGAGTGAAACGGGTGATAAACAAATGAACTGGTATTGATGTGGATGCTGTACTGGAAAGTCCAGCTGTTCATCTACCCACATCTATGCCCACGAGCTCTGGGTAGTGACCAAAAGAATAAGATCGCAGAAAGTAAGCAGCAGAGATTAATTTTTGCCTGAAGGGTGTCTGGGCTCAGCCTTAGAGATTGAGGGAGGAGTCATTTGGGAGGTACTCAGAGTAGAGATGCTACTTCTCTTTATCAAAAGGCGCTTCTTCAGGTGATTCAGTGTTCTGGCCAGGATGCCTCCTGGACACCTTGTAAGCGAGGTGTTTCTGGCATGCACTACCAGGAAGAGACCTCAGGGAAGATCCAGGACACTCTGGAGGGACTGCATGTCTCGGCAGCGGTGGAACACCATGGTTTTGCCCCTGAAGAGCGCAATGAAGTGGCCGCAGAGAGGTAGTCTGGGCGTCTCTGCTTAGACTGATGCCCCTGCAATCTGGATCCAGGTAAGCAGCAGAAAATGGATGGATTTATTAGTGAGCCAATAAAGAGAAGTTAATATGGGAAAAATATATCCTCCCTTTGTTGTCCTTCTTAGAACTCTTGCTGTGGTGTTTTGGATCAATTCAAGTCTTTTCAGGAAGCTTTTCAAATCATCTGATAATAAGAAAGCCTAGAAGTAACAAATGCATTGACCAGCTTTTCAGCATCTCTCACAGGATGTTCCTAATTATGTTATGTTCTTTTCAACTCATAAGATTGCTGTGGTGGCAGAAATAAATACTAAAACTAAAATATGAAAACTAAAACACAAAGCGATGGACAACACACACAAACTCTATAAGTAATCACACTAGTAAACGATTCATGATAAATGATACAAATGCTAATTAAGTACCTGAACTGACTCTTGATGACCAAATGAAAAACATGGGGTTGATCTGAGACCAGTTTGTGTCTTAATCATTCAGGAAACAAGCCAAATGAATGCAAACCCTGTGCTGTTGCTTCCCGTTTTTTTTTTTTTTTTACAGTCTTTCTGGCATATTCTGTCTATCAAAACACAAACTAAGGAACTACATTATAATTACCTAATTATAACTCATAGAGATATTAGGAAATGCCATATCATAAAAAAGGAAGTCAAAGAGTAGCATATTTCACTGTTAATGTTTAGTCATGAAGCTAATTTAAATCCATCTTTTATTTTTTTGGCAAAAGAGCAAAAGCACAGACATAAAAGTAATTACTGATCTTTTTCTGAGGGTATATTTAGGTAGATATATGCTCTAGAAACTTTCTGTGACCTCCATTTACATGTTCACTGACGTTGCCCGTTTGTGTCTTTATAATGGCAGATGACAGTTAATTAAAACCATAAGCGCTCCCATTCTGCTTTATGAGTTGAAGGCACACATTTGTTTTCCTAAAGACTCTCATTTTATCCTTTCAGCAAAGGCTGATAACATATTGCTGCAGCATGAAATCCAGAGCGGACTGTGCAACTGTTCTTATATAGAAGAGCAAAGAGGATGAATGTTTTTTTGTTTGACTTTATTCTCACATTTTCTTTTAAGAGAACGCACACTTTAGAATAAATATAATTGCATCCAGTTTTTATTTTTTAAGCTATTATCTTTAAAGTAGAACTTATTGTCATAATACTGATGTTGGAAAGCTGTTGCTGCTCTGTTTCAAATGATTTTGCTTTTATCTTTTCACAACAGCTTTATTACATTAAAGGATAGACAATACAAACAAATGAAAGCTGGTAAAATCATCCACATCCTTATAATAAGATCTGTTTGCACATCGTTGCCTTACTTAGTGCTAGCAGACCATTCAAAAATAGGGTTACCCTTATATTTGAATACATTTATTGTGAATCGTTGCCAGTCTGTTATGTACAAGCTATGACCGACACCAATACATCCAGATATACGTCATAATAAACTGACATCCAATATTTGCAGCAATTTCCATAAAAACAATGTTTTACAGCTGTCACTGAACTTACAGATCATGTAACGTGTGCTGCTATAGTCTACAGTGTTTTATGCCTGTGATACCAAATGTGCAGCTTTATAAAAAAAAAGAAGAAAAAGTGTTTGTCCCCACCATGTGGCAGCATCTACTGTTTACAGTTTATTTTTATCATTACTGTTTCACTTGACTGTTTTATTTTTAGCCCACTACCCCATCACATCTTTGTAATACATGCTTTAAAAAAAAAACATTCAGAAATGATGTAAAGCTAAGGAAGTATCAAAGATAAGAGAAAACTTTGTCTAAAACATATTCTCCACTTAAAATTATTCTCACTCATGTGGGACTCTCCTTGACCTTGTGAGTTACAATTTAGTTACATTCAAAAACACATCATATTATGTATTTAATACCATTACACATGACAGTCATATTTTTGTGCTGTCATAAGTGTTCAACTGTTGATTTTATTTCCTCCCTGATTGTTTTGGACAGAAGGAAATCTACCTCTTACATAAGATTCTAGAGACAAAGCATTTAAAGAAAGGTGCGGCAGGGAAAGCCATACTCATTCAGTTGAAGGAATTAGAAGCAGTGTTTTCACAATAGATAGCCTTCCAGAAAAAGGTAGGGTCCCACATACCAGCAGGCAGTTACTTTCCATCTATAATCATCTCTTTTATACTAATCTGCACTGTGACACATCACTGTTTGTCCTGATGTGCCTCTAGGTGCTTGTGTGCTGCTCTCAGAGTGTCCTGCAGGTCTTTGTACCGCGCCAGAGCGCAGGCCTCCTCCAGCCGAGCCCAGCGGTAGTCCCGGTGCTCATCAGACAAAGTCACTGCAGTTCCTGGGTCCTTCAGCTCGGCCAACCAATACAGCACCTCTTTGGGTCTGCCTCGCACCTCATAGTGTAATGCTTGAACAAAGCCTTTTATCACCTCCAGATGCTCTGGCCCCAGCCCTGCCTCCTCCTTGGTCTCTCTCAGAGCTGTGGTGAGGTCATCCTCACCTGGATCCACATGACCTGATGGTAAATTTATGAGAAAAAAAAGACTCAATACGTGAGTTTCTCTAATAAAGCCAATAATCATTGTACTGTTTCTTAAACACACCTTTGGGTGGGGTCCAGTGGTGCTCCCCATAAGATGTCTGCAGGAGGAGATACTCAATGTTGCCTGGTGGAGGGATACGGCCGACTAGACGGCGAAATACTATAAAGCCACAAGCACGTAGTACCATCTTCCTGCTAAAGCAACTTGGGTACAAACAGGTCTTGCATTATGTTGTGTTCTGCTTTCCAGAAAACTAAAGACTATTGGGTGAGAAGGACATTTTATAACAGCAGATATAGAACAAGTTTAAAGGGTTAAAGCCACAAACTCATGCATCCTGCACTCAGCTAAGAGCTAGTGTGCACATGCCCACAAATATTAAATACTGACAAATGTTCAATAAACATACATGCATATTTATATACACTCACAGGCCCCTTTGGTAGGTACATTTTTTAACGGCTTATGAACCCAAATATTTAACCAATCCCATGACAACAACACAATGAATTTAGGCATGTAAACAAGGACAAGATGGCCTGCTGAAATTCAAACCAAGCATAGATTGAGGAAAAAAGGGTGATTTAAGTGACTTTACACGCGGTGGTGTTGTTGGTTCTAGATGGATTAGTCTGAGCATTTAAGAAACTGCTGCTCTACTGAGATTTTCCCACACAACCATCTCTAGGGTTTACAGAAAATGGTCTGAAAAAGAGAAAATATCCAGTGAGCTGCAGTTCTCTGCCTTGTTGATGCCAGAGGACAGAAGAGAATGACCAGACTGCTTTGAGCTGATAGGAAGGCAATAGTTACTCAAATAACCACTTGTTAGATCCAAAGTATGCAGAAGAGCTTCTCTGAATGCACAAAATGTCAAACCTTGACGCAGATGAGCTGAAATAGCTGAAGACCACACCAGGTGTCTGCTAAGAACAGGGAAAAAAAGACTACAACTCACATGGACTCACCAAAATTTGACAATAGAAGATCGGTAAAAACACTGCCTGGTCTGATAAGTCTCAATTTCTGCTGCAATATTCGTTGGTAGGGTCAGAATTTGACATGACATGACATGAAAACATGGATCCATCCATGTATCAACAGTTCAGGCTGATGGTGGTGTTATGGTGTGGGAGATATTTTTTTGTGCCCACCCCTTTAGATTCAGATCAGATTCAGATCAGATTGAAAGATTCAGATCAGATTCAACTTTAGTGTCATTGCACTAGGCAACGAAATGCAGTTTGCATCCATCCAGAAGTGCTTAGCAAAAATGTAGGTATAAATATAATGTGAATGTACCCAGTATACAACATTGTTGTGAATGCGCCATGACTACAAGTATATACAAGCTACAACTGTGGTGAATGTACAGGCTGTGAACAGGATTATACATGTGTTACATATACTACAGATTAAATATAAGTGTATGCCAGTTGAGTGTTCAGTTATGGATGGCTGTGAGTGGTTGTATGTGTGTGTGTGTTCAGTCCATGATTGTCAATGTGGTTCAGATATCAGGAGGCAGAGTTCAGGAGTGTGACAGGAGTTATGACCATAGCGTAGCCATCTTCAAATGGTTGCTTCCAGCAGGATAACACCATGTTACAAAGCTCAAATAATATCTCACACTGGTTTCTTTCACATGAAAATGAATTCACTGTACTCAGATGACGTCCACAGTCACCAGACCTTAGCCCAACAGAGTTCCTTTGGGATGTGGTGGAACGGGAGATTCACATCATGGATGCGCAACTGACAAATCTGCAGCAAATGTGTTATGCTGTTATATCAATATCAACCAAAATCTCTGAGGAATGTTTCCAGCACCTTGTTGAATCTATGCCATGAAGAATTAAGGCACCTCTGAAACCAAAATGGGGTCCAATTCAGTATTATCAAAATGTACCTAATAAAGTGTCCAGTAGGTGTATACACACCCATGTTTTGTTAGTCAAGTAATTACAAAGAAAGACAATGACAGGCCCATTTATGACTGTACATGTGTAAATAAATCTTTAAAAATATTCTCATTTTGTTTTAAAAACTAAACCTGCTGGGTACAGGTTTCCCAGTTCTATTTTTATTCTTTCAAAGAAGTACAGGAAGACTAATCCTTTTATTTAAGAAAAAAAAAGTCAACTCATATACCACAGTTAACGACTAATTCTGTAGCAGATTTGACAGATTTATCTTGTAAAACAGCGGCGCCGGTAAGATATTTACTGACTTGATGACAGCACACTGACTGAGCTAGCTTCCAGATCACACATCAAACCTAAAATGAGCTTCAACCGTCGCTTTTATGGTTTCTCCTATCACTGTGGATGTTTCTGCTCCACCTGACACGCTTCTGTTCTTCGCCTCATGCCCACAGACTGCACGGCGTAAATATAAGTCACTTATTTTCAAGAAACCAGAAAACTACTCACAATTTGACAAGGAAGAGAGAGCGGCGCGCTGAGAAACCGGTCCGGGCGCTCCGTGAAAATGACACATTTAGTTCCGGTTTGTAAAGTACCAAATATGAACACAGTGTTCAAATCAAGTCCAAATATAAATAAAAGTAAATAAATAAATGCGAGGCTCAAATGTACTAAAATAAACAGTTAATAGTTAACAGTTTGATTACATTCTCACATCGTATGAGAGTTTATTGGCTAAATGTCCGAGTCGTCCACAACATAGAACCAACTCGTATAAGGTTTCAGCAACGTGGTAACAGCGGCCCTAAGAGCAGCAGCGGTTACTCAACTCAGTATCACTATCATCGGACAGAAGTGAGCGTCTGTGTCTCGTCGATACATTTCGGACTCTATTCACAAAGTTTTGCAGCCTCCTCCAGAGTAAATAGACGTGGACACTTAATGAGGTAAACGGTAATCCTACAGCCTGCACTCACTGGATCAACGCCGGCCAGAGCGTTTGAGGGCCTTGAGAGTAAAAATGTAAAATATCGTAAAATATTTAATTAACGCATACCCGTCTTTTTATTCCTGATTTATTACTAAGTGTTTATTATTAAAATATGTCAAAATACAGTGTGTACAAAAAACGTTTTCATACACAAACAGTAGAAACATGCCGGCCGGCCACGGTGGGTGAACTGTTACACCTTTAGTAATAATGTTAATATAGTATTATATCAATAAATGATTCCTATTATAATTTATTCTGTTGTTTATGGTGTTATAATGTAATGTCTTTATACAATGCTGGGTATTTAATCTACAATGATGTATTGTATTTAATGCCTATATGGAGTATATAAAATTATATATTTCTTTTCAATGAAACATCTAAACCTCTGCAAGTAACTGTAGTTGTAAACAATGGTGTGAAAACATAAAAATTACTAAGTCCCCTAATTTTGTAGAGCCACTTTCCACCACTATTGCTGCTGGCTTTGCAGATAATAATCAAGATTGAAATTTTAAAAAATCTTTTTGGGATCCCAAAGCAGGTGAATGGATTGGACTAAAAGACTAAAATAAAAATGCATATATATGTCATTTAAACATCTGGATTAAAAAAAATAGATTGAAATCTCTCCCAGTGAAAGATTAAACCAACAGGCTGATGATAAACGAACGCATTTCTTTATAATCACTGTAGCTGTTGTGCCTGTGAGAGGCAGATAAGAAACATAGGGCCAACCAACAGACAGCTCATGTTTGGAGATAATAGAGAGGGTCCCCCATTTCCTACAAAACCCTGAGCTATCAGCAGTACAGTTGTTCAGCTTGACGGAGGGGACACGGTGGCTGATTTTCAAGGTAAGACCAAAGCAGGAGTAAAATTTGTTATTTTTGAAGCCAAACTACCATATTTCAGGGCAGAGGTACTGAAAGTCCTTAAAGGATCACTTGAAGACTTATATTGTTCCTGATATTTCACTGTTCTGTAGCTCCTTGCTCATATCAGCTGGCAGTGCTTTAGCCACAGGCTTCAGGGCATGTGACTTTCACTGCTACTACTACTGTGCTTACTCATCCTGGGCGTAGGGCTCATTATTCCACTCCACTATACATGTACATGAATCATACTCGCATCCAGATATTTTTGGTATATGCTGCCTACAAGGAGATCAGATACAGAGATGATGTAGCATTCCGATCTCTGGATAGCCAGTGCTTGTGTTGAATGATGACAGTTGAATCTATGTCAGTTTTTTTTTTTCTCATACAATTTGTGCCACTTCACGTAGGTCATTTAGTGAAATCACTGTTCTCTTGTATTTAGGGAACGCACAATAGCCCGATCTCCTCGACTGCGAATGGATATGTTGACATAAAGTTTAAAGATCATAAGACAGAGAATAGGGCTTAAAGCTGCAGGTCTTGGTGTGTTTGGAGTAGAGCTGATCAGTGCCAAGAAATGTTCTTACTTCAGTGTTCTCGAGGTGTTCTGGACTTAATTTAAGTTGACAACTGTGATGTGAGGTGCCAACACAATAATCCCAGTGACAAATCCAAAGCCCCCACTTTTGTGTGTGTGTGTGTGTGTGTGTGTGTGTGTCTGTGTGTCAAAGATTCAGTCTAAGTTTTTACCCTAAAATACACTACAGTCACTTTGGTGCACATGTGACATTGATGGAGGGCCAAATACACATAACCTTGTGAACTGGTAATAGAAAGTCTTGTATTGCTTCATGATTAACACACTGACAAATTATGATGTGACCTTCTTGACCCCAAAACAGCATTTAGCAGATCCATGGAGGAGAAGGAGCAGACTGCAGAAGGGCTTCATTTTGTGGGCAAGAAGGATGAACTTATGGAAGCAAAGCGGTCTTTCATAACAATAGAGGATCAGGATATACTAATTATCTATCACCAGGGAGTCTTCTATGCCATGGATTCTTACTGTTACCGTAAGTGCAGCTGTTCTAGTAGAAAACTCAAAGCAGTCACTGCTAAGAGAGAAAGTACGATGGAACTTTTAACACTGGGCTGCCTTATTTCACAAATCATTGAACATTTCAGCACATATCATCTGGAAACTGTTTCAAATCAGCAAACTGTTGGTGTATTTGTTTATTTTGTAACATACTGATTCCATGTCATCTCGGCAGATGCTGGAGGACTCCTGCAGGATGGCGACATTGAGGTGAGGTTTACGTTTGAATTAGAAGGGTTAGATTAAATGGTCAGGTCAGATTTTCTCTAACTTTAGCTATTTTCAAAAAGACGGTAAAAACAGTTATTAGTCACTACTGCTTTTAACTAATCAGTTGACTGTACCATCATTATTATTTACTTTTTCATTTTTGGTTTTAATTTTATTTTATAAAGCACATTGAATGACTGCAGTGTTTGAAAGGCGCTATATAAATAAACTTGCCTTGCCTTAATCTAGATTAAGTTTTTATCTCATTCCTGATTTCCCATGTTCTTCTATCTGCATCAAAATGACTAAAGGCAACTGCTGGGCTGAGGCTGGGAGGGATACTCCATTTATGTAATAGTGCCAAAGGGCCTAAAATGACTTACCCTATGCACACAATGCCATTTACCTGCTTTCTTTCCACACGCAGGAAATTAATAGCAAGCTGTGCATAATTTGTCCGAAGCACAAGTACAAGCTCACTCTAGCCGAAGGGGAGTGCTTATACCGAGGCACGAACCCCAGGGAAAAGCCACCTGTGCCCAGATGGTACTCCAAGGGTGTGAAGCAAAGAACGCACACAGTCACTGAGAACAACGGTGAGGTCTATGTCAAGCTCTCCGACCGCTCAGATTGGATTGAATCAGACTACTACCAGGGAGAAAAGGGCAAGATAGAAAGAGCCAAAGCTGAGGCATCTGAGAAGAAAACATCTTGTCAGTAATGGATGAAGATTGCATCTCTTTTTGTCTGCTCTGATCTCCTTTAAATGATTGCATGGAGAGGCTGTTAGTGATGACATGGACTCAGTGGTTAATTTATAAGCACTCAGTTGAATGGATAGCCTTCTTTTTGATCAATTTTCAGTGTATTTAGAAGTTTACATGGGTCATTGTTTACATGAAAATGTTTTATTTGAAACATTCAGATTGCTATTTAACATTGAACTCTGTTTCTCGACTGCAAGGCCTACTTCTCTAAATAAAAATTTCTGTGGTTGGCTTTTGATTTCTGCGTCCTCCCTCTCAAATTGGACAATGGTATCCAAGTGGTAACCAATAATCTTTGGGTATTACACATACAAAGAATGAATCAATAGCATTGATAAGCTCCTAGAGGGGAGAAGGGTTTTGCTTTTTGTAACATCCACCTCTGTTTATTCCTTAAAATGGCATCAAAAAGCATATATATGGCCTCAAAGGCTGCATAGATTTCTGTATCTGGGATTATTGTCACATATTTTTTTTGTTCAGTTTGCTGAGAACCAAGTAGCAAATCCCAGAGGTCTTTGAAAGGGTTGCAGCAACACCAGGGGTTTGTCTGGCTCTACTGCCTCTGAGGGTCTCCCAGTGCATGTTTTGTATAGAAATGTACGTTTTTGTTGTGGATGCTTTAATTTAGATCCAATTCTCCATCCAACTAGAGACAAAGCTTAGACTGGCAACCATGGTGTACCCCGCCTCTCCCCTGTGACAGCTGTGATAGACCCCAGTTCAACTGCAATCATTAAGTGAAAGACGATGGATGGATGGAAATTTTCACAAGCCTGGGAAGACCCATGTACTGTTATTATATATTTTTTTTAACATCATATGTTAGAAGACTTAAATTTAGCTCTATGCATTTTGTATGATTTCTGAGGTTGTTAATATAGTTTCTGTGGTGATGCATGGCGTGCCTATACTTTACATGCAGTGCAAAAGAATGAGGTTATGGCATTTCTTAACCATTTGATATAAGAGGTCAAGACAGCCTGTCACATTCAGATTATTTCTCCGTTTCTGTATTCAAACTGTACAACAGTGACATTGGTTGAGAGCACAAATGCTATGGAGTATAGAGCCCCTCTGTGCATGAATGATGCTGGTTTCTGAAGTTGGCTCACAGCAAACTCTCAGTGCTGCCTGTGTGACTCTTCAAATACAATCAAGAAACACATAGAGCCATGGGTTGCATGGAACAAGGGGCCTGAACATGCAATTTAATTGCATAGTCAAATCTTGACACAAGGCAGTGCCCACTATCTGCAGGTGGTCATTTACACGAAGGTCAAGTGGCAGGCTGTTTGTCAAGATAAAGAGCAGAGTGTGTGTGGGGGAAAGTGCTTAGCAGGGCCAGTGTATCTACCAGAAGGAGAGCATGTAAGCGACACAGATTTTCAGTGTTGTAGGGCAGTCAAACTCAAGCCCAGGTTTTATGTTTTGCATTATTCATAATGGTTGAGAATGACCCAAGAGGCTGTGATTAAGCCTTTAAGGGTCAGGCTATTCTTCTTGTGTTCTTCATGTGTGAGTTCTCTGTGGATGCCCTGCAGCTTTTCCAAAGAGGGGCAGTCAGACTTTCTTACAACACCCCCCCCCCCCAAAAAGAAGGAAAAATAGCTGGTTTAAGCATTTTAAATGTTTTCACTGTGTCAGCAAATAGCCATTCACTAGCTCACTTTAGTTGTCATTATTGTTATCACTGTCATTAACACTGCACTCCATACTTCTAGCTGGAGGCAATTAACTTTTGTGTCACTGCATATGGCTGAGTTCAGTGTCAGTGAGGGGCAGCAGAATGGTAGCTGGCCTGCACCGCGGGGCAAAGCTGCGATAAGGCAACAAGGTGTAAAACTGTGTCTGAGTAAACAAAACTGGGTGAGTGTTGATATGTGTGTGTGTGTGTGTGTTGGCGTGCGCTTCTTTATGTGTATGCCCGCGTGCATGTTGCTGAGTCAGGCGCGACCGCTCACGGTTCATTCTCTCTCTCTCTCTCTCTCTCTCTCTCTCTCTCTCTCTCTCTCTCTCTCTCTCTCTCCCCAGTTGTTATTTTACTAGCGAGACTTTGTTTCATCCGCCGACGTCACCCACACGGTCTGGAGACCGAGGCTCGAAGCTGCCCTCCCTCTCTGTACTTAATTGTTTCCTACCGACTGACAACTTGTTTGCCTGTTAGCGCACTGGCTGTCCATGGGCGCTGCTGTTTACACACTCCGCTGCTCCTCCGCCGGCTGGGCTGTCCGGTGCGCCTCTGCGGTCGGTTCGGGACGGTATCGAACTCCGCTTTTATGAATGAATAACGAGACGGGGAAATGCCCGTGACTGCGAAACTCCCCCTACAGCCGGGCTCCCGGGGGGCCAGCCACCGATGAGAGGGATTAACGACAGAGCCGAGCCGCGGCTCATTGCGGAAAAAAGCGAGCCTTGACTGCAGACTGGCGTGGAGACGCACCGTGAGAGGGAAACGGGCTCCATAGCATAACGCAAGGGGAACAAAACCGCTTCGACCACAATGTAAGTTCCTCTGGAGCTGCAACTCATTAAGGCGTATAAGGAGATGGGGCTCCAGGTTGCATGCCTTATTTATCTGTTGACAATAGATCGCTGCTTGGAAAACACACAAACATAACGGAAATAATTTGTCTGCCTGATTTATTCTAGCGTAAAACCCACTCAGGTGTAATAATAAAGGCCTGGGCGAGCTTCTCCTCAGTCTTTTTCAGTGACATAGCAGTGATGCACTGTCTCCGTGAGAGACATGAATAATAAGGTCCAGTGCAAAGAGAGGAGCCTCCGCTGCCTGGATGCTATTTCATCCTCATCTACCTGTGTGGTGCCTTCGTTCGCTTTCAACCACGAGTTGTTTGGCTTGCAGGTCCATCCATATCGTGGCTCTGGGCAGCGAGTGCCCCGGAGGAGTCGGGCCAGGAGATGAGATGCTGGGGCAGGGGCAGCTACAGGGTGGGTTGCTGTGGAGCTACCTGGGTCACGGAGCGATGGTGGGACCGTGCGACCTGGAAAGCAGTCTGCACAACCCGGCCTTCATGGAGTACACCTCACGTGTCTTTGGAGATGTCACGGTAGTGGTTCGGGATTGTCCCAGCTGGGTAAGAGACAGGTGGTGTGTTTGAGTGAGCAGACTGAGAGAAACAGAGACACCTGCATGAGTCAGCTGTTGCATTACGACTGTGGCTTGTGCATGTTTTGTATGCATTTGAAGTGTGATCTGAAAGAACCGTTTTCAGTGTTGTTATGGCTCTTTCCCCCTACATTTTGCATCCTCTTGATCACCTAAGCTGGTTTTATGCCAAATCAGAGGAAAGCCAAGATGGGAATCATTAAAAAAAATAAAAAGAAGTTCATTTTGTCAGAGTACTGTGAGAAACTACAAGTTACTTCACTTATATGCTGTTTACGTTTCAGTCTGCTTCTGTTTCTCAGAAGACACAGCTTACAACAGTTCAACTTCCAGGGGCCCTTGCTTTGCAGCACTGATTGCAGGCTTTATAAAAACGTCTCTATTCTTAGGACGCTATTTTAACATGCACTGCAGACAAAATCTGATGAAAGAACTTTTGTTCTTAATAGCATATGCACTGTTATGATTTTGTATCCATCCTATTATAGGCCTGTCTATCCCATCAGGGGTGTTGCTGGTGGATGTCTGTGTCTAATTCTCTGTCTGCCTCTTTTTTTGAAATTCAAAATGCTCAAAGCTTTCTAAAGTTTTTTTGTTTTGTTTTTTCCAAATGGGTTGAATCGGTTTGGTTTAAAGCAGCTAGCCTCATACAGATCTTCTGTGGGGTAAAGTCACAAGAGTCAGCTAAACAAAGGAAGAAGAGGAAGAGTTAGGGTTATCTGAGGTATGGTGAATGCAGGGGTGTAGACACAACTCTGTGTGTTTTTTTTTGCTAACTTCTCTGACCTCCTCAGCCCTTCCTCCATTTACAGATGTCATCCTTTCCTTGCCTCTCTAGGACTTATTGGACAGCGACTGGGCCAGTGTTCGGAAAGTTCTTGAGCAGGCGGACATCCTGGTCATTAAATATTCAGTCACTGACAAGCTGGCCTTCCAGCAGGTCAGGAATGGCTACGCTCCGAGACTCCGCCCGCTCCTCAGGCACTGGGGTGTGCCTGTCATCCTCGTTGCTGTGGGAGCGCGGCTGAATGGTGAGGACGCCTTTGTTCTGTGTTTTTGTTAGAGCTGGACTGAGGTTAGCTTTGCCAGCAGTGCCTTGCTAACCCTCTAACCGTTTTTTCTTTGCTGTATATTAACTGTCACAGTAGTGGATATCCTGGTAATTTGAGGTCCGCTTACTCTTGCCTTAGCTGTTGGTTTTGGTTTCAGGACAGCATTCTGCTCGTGCTGTGCGAGCGAGATCACTCAGTGAGTCTTGTATCCTCTAGCGTGTCCACACAGCAATGAGGAGGATGCTCATGATTAAATCTCCTCTTGGCTGCCTTCAGGCTGTCAGCTCACATGCTTCCCCACAGGAAACACTTCAAAGAAGTACAATAACTTTGGGGCTTTTTAGTTCCAAAAGAAGCCTTCCTTGTAGACAAGAGTTCATTGTCACGGTGCAAAAAGTGCACCAGAATAGCAGTATGTCCCTCAAGCATGGTAGAGCACTCGGTTTGAGCCTTACTGGAGGCTGCTTAACACAGTAAGCATTAACATAACATGCACGTGTGCTGGCATTTCAGTGAGTGACCCCCCCCCCTGTTAAAACTGGATCCTGTAAACAAACCCATCAAATGCACCAGGTTGTATTTTTAGCCTGTCTACTCAACATACTTTGCGATCCTGTCAGAGCGCTGCAGCAGAGTGATCACAGTGAAAGTCGAGTCTTTGCTAAAAAGAGAGAAAGACGAGGGGGGAGTGGATAGCTGTAGACCAGAGCCTTTGTTTGTTTTGTTTTTTTTCCCCTCAGTGGCTGCTGTGAGTAGTTTCATGGCACCCCCCACCCCCCACCCCGTGACTGCAGAGAATGACGGCTGAGCTCTGAAGGCTTCCTGCCGCTTGACTTTAGACCACCTAAGGCACAGCTGTGGCAGGGAGCACTGACGTACGTGCATTAATGCAGCTGTTAAACCAGCGATGAACGGAGGAGCACAGACAGATTTATCCAAGGGCACGCACGCACACCCTCACTCGCACAAACATACCACTGATATGCCAAGTCACAGCACCGTCAGACGCTCATACACACGCACTCCTTTTCCTGCTGCCACCCTTACACTCACTCATCACTCACTCACTTACACACACTCAGCCTAGCATCGTCTCTGTGTCACGCCTGTAGGTTATTAGCAATATGATTTATCCAGCGCCTCAGGACTTGGCTGTATGTCCCGCAGATTCAGTTTTTCTCTCTCCTCCTTTGTGCAGCCCTTGCTCTAGTCTTTTTTTTTTTCTCCTCCAAGATAATCCCTCTAATTTTCTGTCTGATTCTGTCTCTGTGGTCCCTGTGCACACATGCCACAGTACAGCTGGTCCTAGTCCACGCGCCACTGCAGATTTTACACATCTATATGATCTTATTGTACAATAATCCCTCCCCCACATAAACTTAGTGAAGAAACTGAGGCTGGGCTGTGCAGCAGTAATATTTTAAAAACCAAAAATACTCATGCATGCTTTCCCTTTTAAAAATCCTGATTGGTTGTCCACATAGTCACCCAGAGAAAGAACTGAGGAATCAGGAAGAAGGGCGAGGCCACACCATAAAAACCACATGTGGTGGTAGCGTCTGGTCTGTATGTTCTGTTTTGTGAAACATTCTGATTTAGTTTGCAAAATGTATTTTGTGTTCCACTCTTCACATCAAGAAAATACTTTAGCATTCTGTAAGGCAGGAGGCAGATTGGGCATTGTTTTTTTGTTTTGTTTCTTTTTTCTGTTGATTTGCGATTAAGTAGTTTCTCCATGCTCATGTGTGAAGTTTTTCTAAACCTTTTTATTGTAGGTATTGGCATACTTTGCCCCACTGACTAACTGGGAATGGACCGAGTGTTTATCATGCAAATTGCAGTCACCTGAGCAATGTGTGTGTTTATGGCTCTCTTAAATCTAGTGGTTTCTTAGAATCTGTTAAATTTTGCCCTTCAGTGCACTGCTGTCCTTTATGAAGGGCGTGCTTCTTCTTTCCACTTTCTCTGTGCTGTGGGGGTTCAGTAGAACTCATCGAGTCACACGTGGATCTAGTAGTGCCTTACTAGGTTCATGCTTCTTAAAAAGTATAATGTAATATTAATATGTGTTATGTATAAAGTACACATTGCCTTATCTTATACTTGAATTCTCCTCTGTTTTCAGATGAAGGGCCTCCTTGTACATGTCCACTGTGTGCGTCTGACTGGAGCAGCTGCGTACCTCACAGTGAAGGCTTGCAGTTGTCCCGGGACCTGGGAGCCACCTATCTGGAGTTGCCCTCTCTCAACCACGTCTTCGTGGGTCGCTATTTCGGCAACGTGGTAAGCGATGATGCAACACAGGAATCAAAGTTGCTGCTATGGTGTGTTTTTGACCCAGAATCCCCAGAGAAGACCACCGTCATTATTTTCAAAAGAGAAGAAAAAAAACCTTTCCACACATCTGATTTTAAATTTCTCACACTCTTCATTTCTTTTGAACTCTGCTTTTCCAGATACAGTAGATGCAGTGCTTAGTAGAAGTGAGAATGACAGGCTGGTCTTCCCAGGAAGTTATTTCTGAAGTGAAGACTTGATGATGTAAAAATCACTATTTCTGCACTGAATCTGCAATGTGTTTTTTGTGTTGTTTAGCTGGAGTACTTCATGATTCAGTGTCTGAAACACAAAGCCAAAGAGAGGCCAGAGAAGAGGCGAGGAAATAAAGTGAATGAGCTTCGCCCCCCTCACTTAGAACAACCAGGTCAGAGAAATACTATGTCAAGCAATGAGTGATTATGACATGCATGGATTTAAGCTGATTTTTATCTGTTTTTTTTTTTATTTCATTTTTGTAATTATAGTATTTTGTGAATTGCCCTGTTTATGGTGTTTAGAGACATTCAGTGGACTGGATGGATTGTTACCTCTTGAGCTTACATAGCCATAAAAAGAGCTGAGCACAAAGGTTTAGGTGGATCAATATGCTCTGTTCCAAACTGGAAAGACAAAGAGCTAGGTAGACTACTTTTATTCACTGACATTTGAATCAATTTTAGCCTGAGCAAAAAGAAACCGCAACAGCTGAGTTCCCTGCCTTTGGTGGAGGCAGCTCAATGATTGTTATTGTGAGACTGTGGGATTACTCTTTAACCTCATCTGTTACTGAAGCACTCTTATGCTGTCAGTTCAGTCCCTGGCCCTTTTATGTTATGTGTTTTTAATTTTCATGCCTGTTATTACAGTTTGTTATTCACAATATTTTCCATCCATCTGTCCATTTTCTTAATGGTTATTGTCAAGGAGATGGTGATGAGCTTCACAAATCTAGAGAGACCCATCAGGGATATAAAAAAAAAAGGCCAGACAATTCTTTCTGTTTGAGTCACTGAGACCAGAAAATGACTCAAGTAGTCGATCATAAATCAGAAACTTGCCAGTTAATTGTTGACTAATTATTTAAGATGTTATATAGTCTTAATCTGCCTATCTGAAATTCAGAATTGTAGATGATTTTTTAATTGAGCTGCAAAAAGCCACTCATGTTAAAAGCTCTCTTTTTTTTTTAGCAGCAGCAGCAACATTGAGGCACTTGCAGATTTATTGCAGACTTAATCAAACTGCCTCTTATCCAATCACATTCTGCAAAAGAACACTAATTATGAAAAGATAAATGATCAAAAGGGGCTAAAACTCACAGAAAGGCTGACACACAGCGAACAGCTTAGACACAGTAAGTTTGATTACTGTAGCGAAGCTTAAAAAGAAACAGGCTGATCCGGAGTGCTTGATGGCTTCATGTCTGCAGCTTTTCCTTTCTCTTAATGTTCTACTTTTTTAGATGCTCTTTGTCCTAATTGGATAAAGGAGAGTCTGATTAAAGCTGCAATTGGCTGCCATACTTGACTGTTGGGTGCTACCACAAACTGAAAGCTTTCTGTGCGTTGAATTTGAAACCAGGAAATTAAAAGTAACAACTCCCACACCACGAATAGATGAAATAATCCGGTACTTTTCTCCGTAAGGGGGTTAGAATTCAGAGCTGCAGTCCTGTGTCTCCCTGCTGCTACACCTGCCATTCTTCCATGCACAGTCTTTTTGTTTTTTTTAATATAAAATACCTGGACATATTTAACACAAACTACACCGTTAAACTTGTGTTAAATATTGATCCGAGCCGTTTGCTGCTGTGCGTGTTTAAATCTGACTGACAGTTTTAAGTCCTGCCAAAAAAATGGCAGCAAATGCCTGTGGATTTATTGGCGGCTGTTCAACACTGCTGAGCTCCCTTTAAGGTGTTGCTTACATTAAATATGACATGCAGGGATTAAGAAACGACACAGTTCCCATGGCTAAAACAGAGCACCCATAAAAAAAAAGGAGATGAGGTCCACAGAGGTGTACTAAGCATTAAGCATCAATAGGAATATAATAGGTCAATGATTAGTGAAGCTGAAGCACCCTTACCCTGCCTTCTTCATTCCCCTGCTCTGTGCGTTTTCACTTTTTATTAATCTGACTTCATGAATACATGAATCACTGAGCACGCAGTTTTTCCTCCCATTTGTCTAAGAGCTGCTTTGTTCTGTTTTTCTTCCTTGCATTTTTCTGCATTTTCACTTTTGTCACACAGTTCACTGCAAATCATTTGTCAGTTGTTTTTTTTTCTGTGTCCTCTTCAATTATTAGACTTGTTTCAAATAAGCTTTGGGATGTGCTTTGTTTTTTAATGTTTTACCACCGAAACAGTTGAAAAGTTAACAAATAAAGGCCATCTTCTGGTCCTTTTTCAGTCTCTGACCAGACCAGACTAGACTAGAATTCTGCTGCAGCCTTGAGCAGCTTTCATCTTTTAAGGACTGTCATTAATGCAAAGACAAACATACCTGGAAGCAGTGCTTTAAACATGAGGAGCAGGAAAGGACAAAGCATGACCTATCTTGGCTCTCTCTTTCTTGGTTTTAAAATCTCCCGTGCTATTGCTGTCAAAAATCACTACCTCGACCTGCGCTATACACCCTGTTCCTCACTGAGTTGTCAAAACTCATTGGCAAAAAAACCTAGAAAACACAAGTACAAGTAAACAAGGTAGATTGAGGGAAATCTGAGTGCACCAAATATCAGTATTAAAACACTCCTGGGAGGCTTTGAACATAACAAACCTGGTAAATTTTATGTGTTATTCTTTGATATGGACACAACCTGAATTTCAGCTGTAATTGCTCATTATCTCTGTTCTCCCTTACTCTGTTCTTTTGTTTGCTTCTCACTTCTGTTCAGCTCGTCTTCCCCCTATTAGAGTGGAGGAGTCCAGCTTCTCCCAGGACATGCAGTGGTTGTTGGAGCGTGGCGTGCAGTTCGCCGATGTGGCTTTCTATGCCGGGGATTCTGGGAAAGAGCTGGGTTGGGCGCATGCCGCTGTGCTGTGTGCTGTCAGCCCATACTTCAGACAGCTGCTCCTGGGGCCCAAGACCAGGTAGGAGCGATATTAACCTCTTCACAGCATGCGGCTCAATATGCAATTTCACCACCTGAGTCTGAAGCCAGCGAGAGCTCGATTACTTCTGCAAACTTCTCTTTAACTGTGAAACATTTTCTTCTATCTCTGGTTGGATAGGGAACGTCCACAGTCGCGGTGTGTTTGCAGAGAGCGTGACGGAGGCCCCCACTCGCTGCTTTCCACCTGGGATGGGAGTATTATTGATGACATGCCAAGATCAGATGGACACTTGACGGGACGCCTCACTCGTTTGGTGGTGAAGGACCCCCTCCTGTGCATGTGCTTGTGGGAGACTCTCATGTTCATTTATAGAGGTAAAAACCACCATCCAGACATAGCACAGCTGTGGCAGATACAGCTGTCATCCTAAATTTACTGTTTTCTGTCTTTATAGAAAATGCTATCGTCTCCATTTAACCATTTTAACACCCACTGGTAAGCTTGCAAGGTGCTACATTTAGAACTTCACCTGATTGCCAGTTTGATGAAAACCATACATGAATGAGGATGTCTGTCATGGAGATTATTTTACAGATTAGTTGATTAATGTTTTCTAAGGTCCAAGAAAATGAAATGCTATATCACAAACTTGTCCTGAGACAAGCAGTGTGATATCCCAGACTGTATGTGTTGTACTAGCTGAAAGGAAAGCATGAGTCTGCAGTCGTGCTGGCAGAGCTGTGAGGTGGTGCACTGAACTAACTAAAGGTTCTCTAATCTGAAAAATCAGTTCCTCGTGAGGAAAATTTATTTGAATGCTCCCACAAGTGAGTTCAGAAATTCAGTCTGTGAATATTTGGGTACATTGCTGAATTGTTGCTAATATGTAGGCAGAATCAAAGTACAGTACAGTGTACAGTGACCTACATTAGTTAGAAAGATATTTTTAAGGACTAACACTGTTAATAAGTCTAGTAAATCAATTATGTATTTGTTATGTTTTGAAAACAGCTGTCAGTGTGTTATTTAAATGCTCTGAGCAGCAGTAGTCTGTGCATAAAAGATTGACCCAGCTATTATGATGTACCCATTCGTTTCTGGAGACCATATTTGGAGGAGAGGGTGGAGTGCTGAGTTATAATCTAATGCTGGTTGGCAAGCTGCATCCCTAAACCGGTACAGAGCGATGCTCAGATACAGACATGTCCTAATTAGTGCTGAGTAGCAGATTAATCAAATATTAGAATTTCACTCACTAAAACTAAAGCACAAACGTCTAGGATAGGATAGGCTGTACCACACAGTAAGCTGAATGTTTGTCATATAATCCTCTTAAAAATACTCCAAAAAGAACCAACATCACCAACATGGGTTCAGTTCAGCGACCTGAATTAGCGGAGGTGAGGCCAGCAGACAGCTGTCTGTGTCAGCGCATCTGTCAATCAAATTCAAGCCTTAACAAAATCCAAACAGATGATTTCTAAAAATTCACCCCATTATCAACGGAAAACAGCTAAAAGCATGTTAAAACATGGTGATTTCTATGGCGAATGACTCGTTTTTGGAGCCCGACTCAGCTGGCCCCTAGAGAAACTGCAGTTTTTGGCACTTCTGTGTTGGGTATATTTTTCACCCCAGGAAGCTGCTGTGTGAATACAGCACATCTTTCTAGTGTCCATGCTGTTTCCACATTCCAATATAAAAGTACATGAATGCAACAAAGTTGGCAGAATGCCTTCCCAGCTCTCGAAATGCAACTGTGGCTTGTGCTGTTTAGCACACTAATACGTGCTGTCAGCTCAGATTGATCAGAATATGTGAGGCAGCATGCAAAAACACAGCTTAAGTCCAAAATTAGAATTTTTTTTGTCTTAATTTTTTTTATGTTTCCTAAAATTTCTAACCATCTAGATTAACATGCAGAACAGATTTAATTTAAATTTATTTTCTATTATTTATTTATTTATTTATTTTTTAACTTGAAGATGTCACTGTGTCCATTCTTTGAATGATTATGGTTTAGTAACAGTTCAAATATTTGAACTGTTACTAAACCATAATCATTCAAAATTATTTAAATGATCTGATTTTAAAACTCTACTGGGTTTATATGAGACGGTCCGTCGATCGCGAGCCACACCACATAGCATTATTGCCACAGGCCAAAGACAGAAAAGAAGTCAGCAGGGGCCAAATTTTGTTGGCTGACCAGATGGCTGGATGTGAGCAGGGGTTTTCCCCTCACAGCTGAGAGGTTTCCAGTTTATGCGTCAGAAATTATTCAGTAAATTATGGATATAGCTTTGAGAGCTATTTGCAGACAGTAAAGTTCAGCTAACAAACGTTGGATATATTAAAAAGTGTGGGTTGTTCTTGATTGGATCGTTGCTTGGCTGTTTCTGTGTGTACAGGATTCTTAGTCTGCATCTCTTGGCTGGCTTTTCCTGTGTTTTTGAAAGACAGGGGATCATCAGTGTGTGTTTGAAATTCAGTGGAAACTTATCCAGAAGTTGATAGTTCATTGTTGTCTAACGTGGTTAACTGAGCCACAGTGGCATCCCTCCAGCCCTGCTGCTTGTGTGGCTGAAAATGAATAAAATGGGATTTTTTTTTTTGTCATGTAGAACAGCTATACTACACTGCAATGTAAATACTGTGGTGTAGTTTGTGTTGCTTTCTGTATTGAAAGTTGGACCAACTTAAATTGCAACAATGGATAAACCACAAACAATCCTCTCATCCCCACCGATTAGAGGCCTGTGATTTCACCAGGATCCTGTTTCCCAAACGGACATCCTGGCAGCAGGAACAGATTTACAAAAAGTGCCAAATAGAAATTGGAAATCAGAAAAGACAAAAAGCGTCTTCCACCAGTGGAGTCCAAACAAAGTGTTTCATCTGGAGAGTACTGTCATTTCACTCCCATTAGACTACATGATTTTGAGAAAGTGCACTTTGAAAAATTAAATTATTTCTACTGAATTCTACAGCTTTATGTTTTTTTTATTGGATCTATTATATACATTTATAACATATTTTATAAATGCAGTACTGTGGTGATATATTTTTATTTAGCCAAGGCATTAGGCACATTAAAACCAGAGCTAACAGAGCTGGATTGACATTCACAGGAAGGGAAATCTATTCCCTAAAAGCAGTTACTCTTTTTCTAATAATTTAGATGTGATGATCAATGGTCCTGTGGCAGCAGAAGGCAGTTTGCCTGCTGCTGGGTCTTATCCAATGTTCCATTACACTGAGGAACAGAAATCCGTCAAGATGATACTTAATAGTAAGCAACTGTAGTATTTTAATCTAGGACTTGATCGGTCAGTTTGCAGTGGTGTGATCTCGCACTGCTTTCTGGACCTGTATTTGTACTTGGCTCCCTCAGGCCTCTTTTGTCTCTCTCGTAGCACATTTCTATTAAACATTATGGAATGACAACCGGAAGAGTTGGCACACTGATACATCATTTTAATTGTGAATGGGATTATTTGATAGAATCTGACTCTGCCACCTGTTCCTGGGGCCATATATTTACATGAAGAAATGATGAACTGCACTTGTCTTGTATAATTTACATTGCCATATATTAGCTTGTTCTCACAAACTGAGGATACAGGCTGAAAACATGTACCTGAGACACTGTAAACATTGTAGCACTCCCATCCAATGTGTTTTCGTCAACTTTAGCAGCATAATAAAAATCTTCTGGCTCCCACAGCTTAGAGTCTGCAGAGCCGTGCCTGCTGCATGTCAGATCGCAGTGCCTGCAAGCTGGCTGCCTGGCGTGCACAAATCCTTATGGCAAAAAAAGCCGTGCAAACATCTGATTCATAACGTGCACGTGAGTCGCAATGATGCTCTGACACCCAAACACATAAACAGCAGAAGTAGACACACAAACATATAAGCTGAGAGTATACGCGGCTGGTGAAGGCTAAGCGAAGAAGGGAAGAAGATTATAGAGTTAGACTGATTCTCTCTGAGTGACTGTATGAATAAGAATAAGAAAGCCAGCGGTTGAAATAAGAGGAGGGCAGTGTGTGTATTCATGCATGCATAGCCCTCATGTGTTTGTGGATATGTGTGTGTGTGTGTGTGTATTCTTTTTATTTATTTATGTTTAGAACAGTAAGAGAGGAGGAAGATGGGACAATATGGAGTGAAAAACTGGGGCCAAGGGGAAAATTAGAGGGGTGAGAGAGTGAGGTGCTGCTCTTATCTGCAGATAATGTGATGGTAAAAAGCTGAGCACTACCGTCTGTGTGTGTGTGTGTGTGTGTGTGTGTGTGTGGTGCTTGGAGAGAATAGCGGGAAGAGGCATGTGTGCATGTGCTGAGTGGAATACGAATGCCCCGTTTTTATAAAAGACTGCAGGGAGCTGATGTTAAGTCTTGTGTAAAAATTGACTAATGTTAACCTTCAAAATGGTGGGTCTGACTGTATGTTTAAGGCAGCTGACCTCATACACTGTGCATGTTCTAGTGTATTTCCTTGAATTGGCTAATCAGATGTGAATGACTGTCTTCTTTCCCCACAGAAACATTCAGAGCTCAGTGAGCCAATATTTGTTCATTTGCAGTAAATCCACAACAAGCTGTACTTTGCCTTTCTAGAGATGGGACAGATATTTTTTGACTGCGATTCAGTTCCTCTCATTTCTCAGTTGTCGCTTATTTTATTGGCTTACCAGAGATGATTTGCATAACAATATATCATGTATCAGTAAACACACAGTGTCACATCCATGGTGTTGTTCCAGTCTTGGGGTTTTTGTCACTTGAGTGTGAATGGACAGTCACAGAGGCCGTGACTTTGCTTGTGTGATGTTAACACTGTGAGACTCTGTCTCCTTGTGTACTGTGCTGCTTTAGTATTGAATTTGTCATTTGGTTGTTATGTGTGTATGTGCATGTTTAGCACATGTAGTACGTGTGTGCGTGTGTTTGAGGACACTCAGGACTTAGAGCACAGACCAGTTGTTTTTTAGGGCAACTTGTCGCTGAAGAAAAAAAAAAGAAGTAAAAATGAGATTTGCTGACCTTGCTGGCTTCTGTGTTGTAGAAGTTAAATTTTAGAGCCAGAAATGAAGAATGAATGAATGAATGAAGACTGAATGAAATTTTTTTTCTTAATTGTTTAGGCATCTTTTCTTCCCCAGCTTTTCTACTTTTTCACATTCTACCTGTCTGTTTTAAATTTTTTTTGCTGTCCAATTGCATCATATATCAGCACTACAGCGCTCAAGCTAATCTCTCGCCCTGCTTTTGAGGTGTCTGCACCATGCGGTGTCATTATCTGGCACCGCATGTTGAAGTAATCCCTCTATCAGCCCAAATACCGTCATTATGAACTAATGATGAGCTAAATCCTGACCAGTCCAGCTCCCTTCTTTCCTCGACAGCCTGTTTATGTCCCAGTGAGACAGAGTGCGCCACCCCAATCAAGCTGCAGGAATGTGCAGTGTTTATAAAGCATCTACAGTTTAAGATGGTAGTATGCTGGACTGAAATGTAGCTGTTTTCTCCAGATGTGTCTCCACTATTGAAGCAGGATGAGGAATTTTAGTTGCATTTTTTTTTCCTTTTTATGTTTACATTTATCTTTATGTCAGTGCTATTAATTATTAGGTCATTATATTTTACATCCCATTTAACAAAGACCACTGTATATTAAAGCCTGACAATCTGTTGTTGTGTTTGTTCACTGTTGAACAATCATTTTAAGCTGCACTAGTGATATAGCTATGGATGTTTGGTTTATTCTATTTTTGTTTATTTAGTTGGTTGGTTGGTTAGTTAACCTCTTAGGTCCAGGCTGAAATATCTCTACCACTGCTGAATGCATTGCCATAATCTTTTTTTTGCTGACATTCAGGGTTTCCACATGTTCAGTCAGTGTGACTGTAGTAATCTCCTATGTTTCTTGTTACTGCCACCCTGATGTTCACAGCAGCTACTGAACATTTTTGTCAGTGCTTCTTTTTCTTTTAATTGAAAATTGGGCATCAACAAGTCAAAATGTCCAATGTGTCTTTATCGTTCAGCTGCAATTTGTGTTTAGTCCTATTTAGCAAATGTGAGTATACACACATGCAAACCTAAGTAGTAAATGCTACCTTCTAAAGTTCAGTTTATAAGTCTTTGTGAGCATGTTTGCATCCATCTTCATAACCACTTATCCACCTCAGGATTGTGATAGGATGCCACATCGTTTGATAGAAATGAAAATTATGAACCTACAGAGGCTGAATTCAAAGATACCCCGAAAATCAAAGTGAACAAATTGATGCAGCAGGATAGTCCATTTTCACTGCAGCAACTCAAAATGGTATTCAGTAGTTTGTATGAATGTTTGTAAGCATGCCTGACAACATCAGGGCAGGCTCCTAATGAGACAACGGATGGTGTCCTGGGGGATCTCCTTCCAGATCTGGACCAGGGCATCACTGAGCTCCTGCACAGTCTGAGGTGCAACCTGGTGGTGTCAGACAGACTGAAACATAATGTCCCAGAAGTGTTCTTTTGGATTTAGATCATGTGAGTGTGGGGACCAGTCAGTGGTATCAGTTCCATCATCCTGCAGGAACTGCCTGCATACTCTCGCCACATGAGGCTGGGCATTGTCTTGCATGAGGGGGGAATCCAGGACCCACTGCACCAGCGTAGGGTCTGCCAATGGGTCCAGGGATTTCATCCTGGCACCTAATGGCAGTCAGGGTGTTGTTGCCTAGTCTGTAGAGGTCTGTGTGTCCCTCCATGGATATGCCTCCCCAGACCACTACTGACCCACCACCAAACCGGTCATGCTGAATGATGTTACAGGCAGCATAATGCTCTTCATGGTTTCTCTAGACCCTTTCAAGTCTGTCACATGCGCTCAGGGTGAAATTATTCTAATCTGTGAAAAGCACATGGTGCCAGTGGTGGACCTGCCAATTCTGGTATTCTATGGCATGTGCTAATCAGGCTCCAGGGTGCCATTCAGTGAGCACAGGGCCCACTAGAGGACGTTGAGCCCTCAGGCCACCCTCATAAAGTCTGTTCCTGATTGTTTGGTCAGACAATCAGACAAGCCAATGGCCTGTTGGAGATCTTTTTTTAGGGCTCTGGCAGTGCTCATCCTTTTCCTCCTTGTACAAAGGAGCAGATACCAGGACCTTCTATGACCCTGTCCAGCTGTCCTAGAGTAACTGCCTTTCCTGGAATCTCCTCTATGCTACTGAGACTGTGCTGGAAGACACAGCAAACCTTCTGGCAATGATACATTGATGTGCCATCCTGGAGGAGTTGGACTACCTGTGCAACCTCTGTAGGGTCCAGGTATGGAATCATGCTATCAGTAGTGACACTGACCCTAGCCAAACGCAAAACTAGTGAAAAAACAGTCAGAAAAGATGAAGAGGGAAACAATGTCAGTGGCCTCCACCTGTAAAACCATTCTTGTTGTGGGAGTTGTCTCATTGTTGCCCCTCTGGTTAATTTCATTAACACCAAAGCAGCTGAAACTGACTAACAACTCCCTCTGCCACTTAACTGACCAGATCAATATCCCAGAAGTTTAATTGACTTAATACTGTACTCTGATTAAAGTGTTTTTTATTTTTAGCACTATATTGTGGACTATATCTGGAATGTAAACCGCTCCTTCTGCCAAGGAGCAGTTTACATTTATGTCTCACATTTATGTCTCACCACATTCATAAGCAGGGAAAAATTTAATTAGATGAAAAAGTGTGTGTTCCTCAAGGGTCTGGGGTGATGGGTCACCTTTTTTGACAAAGGGGACCCAAGGGTTTGCTCCAACATCAGGGATCACACTCCTGGGCCTCTCCAAGGACGTCTATGCTAGCATACTGGGGAGGAGAATCCACTGATCAGCTGAACCTCAGATCCAGGAGGAACAATGAGGTTTTTGTCCTCGTCATGGATTAATGTACCAGCACTTTACACTCTCAAGGATAACTGTAGATCTGTGGGAGTTTGGCCGTTCAGTCTACATAGACTTGGAGGGGTCTTTTGATCATGTCCCTCAGGGTGTCCTATTGGGAGTATGGCAGGAATATGGGGCATTGGACCTGTTACATTTGTTCCCTTTACCAGTACCAGTGGCGATGGGTGGATGGATTTATGTTTGGTCAACAAAATAGATGTGAATTCACAATTCTCAACAATGACAAAGTTTCAATACTTGCTGCAAAGAACCGAAAAATTGTTAAATGTGGATGCTTCATATACATTTTCAGCCTGTGAATACAGGATATTGATCCAATCACTACAGTTTTATGGTGGTTTCACCAGTTTAGTAAATGACTAAATTTAAAAGTGTCATGGTCCTAGGTCCTTTGACCCAGCGTTCTTATTTGTATTTCGTTTTGAACTGTGTTTTCCTTTGTAGATTTCTTTGTTTCTGTTCTGGGTTGCTTGGTTTTTCTCAGTGTTATATGTCAAGTCCACATTACTGTCTCCGTCTAGTTGTTTCCTGTTTTATTTTGACAGTCTTCTGTTCCCCGTGTGTTGTGTTCTCTTTTATTTTGTGTCATTAGTATTATGTTGTTCACCTGTGTTTCCCAGATGTGTCTACTTCCCTCATCAGCCCTCATGTATTTAAGTCTTGAGTTTCCCCTGCTTGTCGTGTCCTTGTCATTGTTTTCGTCATTGCTCCCGTCATAGTGTTCCCTGCTGTGTGCCTTTCCGTCCATGACTGAGTCCATGACTGAGTTTTGGCCCTGCCCAGTTCAGTTTCCCTGTGTTTTCCAGCAATAAAAGCCGAGATTCTGAGTTCAAGTCTGTCCCTGGTGTCTGCATAGTGGGGTCCTAGTCTATCATGCACACAACAGAACATGACAAAAAGATGGTCACATTCTTGCTTTCCGTTCCTGAGTTATGGCTTGTATACAGGTCAGAAAAGTGTTGCAGTGTTAACCTTTCGGATATAAAATACCATCACTTAAGAATTTTATACTATTAGTCATTTGTGTAAAAATTTGTCATGATTAGCAAATTAATTCTTGAATTATGGCCTAAAATGGGTTTTGTGAGGTCACAGTGACACGCGACCACCAAAACCTAATCTATTCACCCTGAAGTCCAGTTGAATGCTTATGCCAGGCTTATATTTCCTCAAGGCATTTCTGACACTGATGGACAACTTTAAAACATGACTCCAGCCACAGCTGTCCCCGGCACAAAATACACTTAGACTTAAATGAAAGTAAAAATAAAATAAAGTTACTAACCAAGTGGATTGAAGGTAGAATTATTATGGCGATTGGTGTATTCTGCAAAGGCCTTTTTTATTCACCGTTTCTGAATTTTGCTAGGTGGAATCTGGACTGGGCTCCACACCCATAACGACCATAGATTACATAAACAGAGACATTTTAGAACAAGCCAACTTTAACGAAAACAGGCCTGAAGTGTTTGGTGTAAGGTATGTGGGTGGTCAGAGCGCAGTGCCAGCTAGAAAAGAGTTTGCCTGTGTGTTTCTGTAAACTATTGTGGACCCATAGAATTGGGTTATTTGTTGATGTTTTGTAGGAGCGTGGGAGTGGGAGCACCTCCAGGAGGCCCTGGAAGAGAAGCTGAAGAATTCTCTTGCTGTGGCTCAGCTTATGGATCGCATACGATCCCTCATCGGCAGAGAAAGGGTGAGTACAAATTTCATGATAGTAAAAATCTTGTTTAAGACTCGCCTTTGCGTATGACATGGATACCCAGCTGTTCATATTAAAGAGGTTAAATAACTTTAAGGGGTCAAATCTGCTCTTTGAATATATAAACACGTGTTTTGTGGTTGCAGACTAAGAGTGTCTTAATTAGTACGACTTGTTTGAAAACAGCACAGTAATAATGTGGTTATAATTAGAATATTTACATAATTACTGCCTGTAATCACATCTCAGATACTGTGGGAATTAGCACAAAGTAAACAAGAGATACCCTCTAAGGAGCAAAAGCACAACTGCAGCGTCACATCTTTATTGTATTGTGGCTATTTATGTTACAAAGCAGCAGGGTTTAATATTTGGATAAGGAGATGTGACATGGCTGTGTCTGACAAGCCTTTGGCACCATGCATGGCCTACCAACCCATCTGGCTAGAACTAGGTCTCCTACCTGAGGCGCCGTTGAGACCAGCTGACACACCGAGATGGCCGGGCCACTTTAACACAATGAGACACCCTAATGTCCTATCATGATTTGATCGCATTATCTCCAGCACCATTTAGGTAATCTGAATCTGTGAGACCTGTAGAAATTAGCTTTCCATAAGTTTTACATAATCTTTAACTCATTTATGAAATCACAGCCCTTTGATTTTGTTTCTGCCTCCAACTTGAACTGTGTTTGTTGAAGGTACTCTCTCTCTCTCTCTCTCTCACCATGAAATTATGGAGTTCTTTGCGCTCCAGTTGATGGGGAAAGGTCACATAGTGGTAATGGGATGCTTTGACGACACTCTTTTGGGGCCTTAAATTCACTTGCGCACATACACTTTACAAAAAATACACACACACGCAAGCAAACACACACAGGCAGCTTTTCTTATTCTGCCAGTTTCCCCGCTGTGCTGTACAGAATACATGAATGTGTTGGTAATAGAGTTTGGACTGCCGTCTGCTTCTCTCTGTGTTAGCCAGTTCCACTTGTGACATTCTTGGTGTTGCAATTTGAGTATGTTTTGGTACTGCTAAGCAAGACTGGCAGAGACGCGATTAGTATTCCATGGGGGAGGTGGGATTGATGCACAGAATTGCAACTGTGCTGGTAACGAGTACCTGACGTGCAGCAGAGGAATTTCAGCTCTCACCGGCTGATTCTTTTGGCTTTGTGTGTGTGTGTGTGTGTGTGTGTGTGTGTGTGTGTGTGTGTGTGTGTGTGTGCATGCATGTGCGTGTGCGCGCACATGCGCAGGGCACCAGGGACACACCGAGCGCGAGGGCAGCTCAGCTTGGTCCCCAGACTCTCGTCAACCTCTTCAATTCTCCTCTGTACTCTGATGTCATCTTCATGGTGCAAGGTGGGTTCATGCTGATCCTATTAGACACAAGCACACACATTTGCAAATGTATGTCACACAGCAGAGGAAGGTCACATTTTATTCCCTGTGATTGAATTATGATCTCGGTCCCTGGCCCGGTCATCCATTTGGAGGCAAAATAAGATCAACAGCCCCAGTGATGGGCTCGCTTCCATTCCAGTCGTGTTTCATCTCAACAAAATCTCTTTAGCATTCAGCATTTCTCTATGAAACAGAGAAATATAGAAATAATGTTCAAAAGTGGGTCCTAATCGATATTTATCTCATAAAAAGTGCAGTGAGCTTTTCTTGTCCTTGCATCCTTTAGCTGTGTGTTAAACTCTTGGAGGTCATGGAGAAAAATCTGTCCTGTTAATGGCACCTTATGACACAATGAATTGTTTCCTGTTAATTTAAATAGCCAGTTGTGACTGATCACTCATTACAAGCCAAGTGAAATTATGTTTAGACACTTCTGCTATATTAGTAGGAATGTTTGACTGATGTAAGCTTGTTAAAAATCATTCAATATTGGCTTGTTTTCATTGTGGCCATTGAAGTTTTTCATGCCAACAGATGCATTTTGTCTTTGTACTCTAAGATTAAACACGTTATTCACAAACTCTTCACACTCTTTGACCACTGAAAGTCCTTACAGTAAGTCCAACTCTACGTGTTCATTTTCTATGGATGCGTGTGATTTAGGGAGTGTACTGCCAGCCCACCGGGCAGTGCTGGTGGCCCGCTGTGATGTCATGGCAGCCATGTTCAGCGGGAAGTATGCAGAGGCTCGGAGTCGAGTGGTGCCCATCCACGGCGTTTCCTCAGACACCTTCCTGTCTTTCCTAGAGTACCTCTACACTGATTCCTGCTGTCCTGGTGAGTTTCCTTCACGCAGCAGACGTAACCGCACTGATATGGCCACTGTCTTGCTGTATACAATGACTACATTAAGCTTCCTAAAATATGGGGGTATTGCTTTGTTTAATGGGGGGGGGATGATGGATTTCAACAGATTTCTGCTTGATTTTTGACTGAGATGAAAGTCGTGTATATGTCATGAATCCAGTCAGTGTAATTACAACAGCCCTTTGATACAGCTTTGGAAATGGCAACAATTGGAAATAGAAACAATCTCCATCACCAATCATAAAACACTTGAGAGAGGTATGTCAGCGTCTTCTCTGGGCTTTGCTCGCTTAACACAGACCCAAACTCGGATGACAAGTCCCATCAGCCATCTGTGTGACTACCACATCCTGCCAGTGTCAGTCTCAGGAGGTGCTCAGAGACCAGCGCTGAGCTTAAAAATTAAATTAGATTTACTGATGACAAAATCAACTCTTGGCATCACTGTATTTAATGGTGCCAAATCAGGCCCCCAGACGTCTTGTTTTTGTTTTCCTGTCACCATGTGACGCATTGTGCGTTATGTCTTCAAAGTAATTAGTGCTGGTAAGTCCCTCTGGTGATGGCAGCAAGCTTCAGGAAATTACATGCATAGAAATAAAGCACACTGGAGGTGCTTCTACAGTATTAATATGGGAGTTATGGGAACATTAAAACTGCATTAAGCTGTATTTTTAGAATTGACTCCCTGTCATGTCAAAACTTTTTTTTAAATAGGGTTAATCCCATTTAAAATCTTTTTTCATAACTGTGAGCTGTTTGCATGCATACACAGACCCTATATTAAACTTTTAGAGTCAGTGTAAAAGATTAATGAATGCTCACATATTTTTGTGGATTTATTCTATTTCCAAAATGTAAATGAATATTGATTTTTACCTTTGTCACTATATTTATGTTGGCCTGGCTCTGCTTCAACTCCTGCCTTCCAGGCTAGTTAAAACAATTTTGTAAGCTGGTGTATTTGAGTTTTTCTGCCCCCTAATGTTAAAAGATCAGTCAGTGCAGCTGTGAATGACAAGTGTTTGCTGGAGTCTCTAAAGCAGCCTCTATCTAATGTGGACCTTTATAAATACAGATTGAGAAAGAATAATGTGCTGTGTTCATTGATGAGAAATATTAAAATTATAACTGTAATGTACAGTTGCAGAGTGATTGTCCTCACAACACAAACTGTCACCCTCATTTGGAGCATTATATAACAAAGCTGCTGAATAGACAATGCATAGCTTCACAATGATCAGTTCTGAATAACAAGCTCTCTGCAGCTGACAATCCCATTATTCTGTGGCATGAGATCTTTTGGTGAAAAAAAAATTATGGGAAAAAACTTTAACAAGCAGTCCTTAAGATCCAGCTTAGGTTAGGGTACGACAAGGGAGCGTTTTCCAGAGATACAGCTTCAGGTTGAGTCATGGGAACAGGAAATTAAAGCCATGAAATAGCTTCAGAGGCTGCAACCGCTGTAGTGTTATGTAAGGGCTCAGCGCTCAAGGTCAAAACAAGGTAATTCCAAGAGTAGCAGCAAAAACCGAAGGGTGCAAAATCAAAGCTGGAGTGCCGTCAGATTATTTCTTTCAGATAAATAATGCATACTGTACATATGAGGGATGCAGTGTTAATGCTCACTTGGGTGATTGTGCAGTCACATAGAACAAACCCTCTTGTTTTGCTGCTGCTGCTGCTCATCTGACAGTTCAGCTGCGGCCTGTCAGGGACGCACACAGAATTAGCGCTCATGAGTGAGTGAAGGATGCTGAAGGTGGTGTTTGACATAAACGGCAGGAATCGGGTTGCATCAGGGGTAATTTGATTTGACATTTTGACATTATAGAATAAAATCAACACCGTCTCATGCTTGCTGCATGCAAGCGTGTAATTTGACAGCACAGAAAGAGCGATGGGTAATTATTTATTTGAGCATTAAGTGATTTGACTTAGGAACTTTATTTAAATTCACAAGCGGCTGAGGTTTGATGTTGATATCTGATGACGAATGTGTACACTGTGGTGCCATTTGTTGCATCAAGAGTGGTGTTGTTAGCTGATATTAGTATATTACGGTTTCAAGGATGTAAAAGAATTTATAAATTAATACATAACGTTTGTATTCTTGGTTTGTGATTAAATGCTTAAGAGCTTCATTTAAATTAAATTAAAATTTCTTCTAAATCACTTTGTTAGCAATATTTAAGAGCAGTCTTAATATTTGATACTGTAGACCAGCTACTCTGCTATACTGCCCATATTTTGGGTATAAATGTCATTCGTTTCCTCTTTATTATACACACAGCAGTTACAGAGCAACTTTCCCTTCTTAGCTTTCTTTTTTGGCCAGCCCTTGTAGTAATTTGACTCTTTAAATTAAGCAACTCACCAGCTTTGTTTACAGTTTAACAGGTAGGACAGCTGCCTACTTCTCAGAAATGTGGCTTATGTTCTTACAGTTCATCAAAAAAGGGAGGGGGAAGTGCAAACTGGTTTCAGATGGTCTGATCCATCAGATTGTATGTGTCTGAGCTTATTAATCCTTTTGTCAGTCTTTTTTGTCTTGTCTAACAGTTGCAAAAGAAACATCGAACTCATGGCATAGGAGTTACATAGTTGAGTCAAATGCAGTCATTTTGCCTACTCTGGTTTTACACTGTGCTCACACTTACAGATAATAAAACAGCTGGGATGATGATGAAAGTCTGATTAGACTGATTGCCCCCCCCCATAGTAAGTCCATCATGAATAAATTAATTGATTTAAAAATATAAATCAGACCTATAAGTACAACCAATATTGGCATGGATGTGAATGAAATCCATGCCCAGAACTAAAACAATAAAGCTGTGGTCTTTAAAATGAAGTCCGTCTTCTGAGCGATCCTAAAATGCTTTGTGAGAAATGAAGGCAACAGCAGAGCTGAGCGATCGTTTTTTATGCTGTGCGCTGTTTTGGGAGCAGCTGAGTGTTCAGCCGTATCACCCCTGTGTGTGCTGTGCAAATCCAAACCAAACCATGTCAAATAATGTCTAGTTTAAAATTCTGCTCGAAGTGGCTTGGACTGATAAGACTTATGTGTTTGGAATTTGTTCTTCAGATTTAAATTGTGTGTAAAATAGACACAAATTGCTTTTATTGTGATACTGTATGATTTATTTAAGCTCTGCAATCCCAGTCTGGCTATAGCAGAGTGAGTGATTTTTTTTTTTCTTTTTTCTTTTTTCTTTGAACAGAAAGCATAAAAATGTTTCAATGTCAGGGAGCTTTTATAAGCCCTAATAAATTCTGGGTCTTTAAGAATTTGTCCAGCTATTATACACTGCTCAAAAAAATAAAGGGAACACTTAAACAATGCAATATAACTCCAAGTAAATCAAACTTCTGTGAAATCAAACTGTCCACTTAGGAAGCAACACTGATTGACAATCAATTTCACATGCTGTTGTGCAAATGGAATAGACAACAGGTGGAAATTATTGGCAATTAGCAAGACACACTCAATAAAGGAGTGGTTCTGCAGGTGGGGACCACAGACCACTTCTCAGTACCTATGCTTTCTGGCTGATGTTTTGGTCACATTTGAATGTTGGTGGTGCTTTCACACTCGTGGTAGCATGAGACGGACTCTACAACCCACACAAGTGGCTCAGGTAGTGCAGCTCATCCAGGATGGCACATCAATGCGAGCTGTGGCAAGAAGGTTTGCTGTGTCTGTCAGCGTAGTGTCCAGAGGCTGGAGGCGCTACCAGGAGACAGGCCAGTACACCAGGAGATGTGGAGGAGGCCGTAGGAGGGCAACAACCCAGCAGCAGGACCACTACCTCCACCTTTGTGCAAGGAGGAACAGGAGGAGCACTGCCAGAGCCCTGCAAAATGACCTCCAGCAGGCCACAAATGTGCATGTGTCTGCACAAACGGTTAGAAACCGACTCCATGAGGATGGTATGAGGGCCCGACGTCCACAGATGGGGGTTGTGCTCACAGCCCAGCACCATGCAGGATGCTTGACATTTGCCAGAGAACACCAGGATTGGCCAATTCACCACTGGCGCTCTGTGCTCTTCACAGATGAAAGCAGATTCACACTGAGCACATGTGACCAACGTGACAGAGTCTGGAGACGCCGTGGAGAGCGATCTGCTGCCTGCAACATCCTTCAGCATGACCGGTTTGGCAGTGGCTCAGTAATGGTGTGGAGTGGCATTTCTTTGGAGGGCCACACAGCCCTCCATGTGCTCGCCAGAGGTAGCATGACTGCCATTAGGTACCGAGATGAGATCCTCAGACCCCTTGTGAGACCATATGCTGGTGCGGTTGGCCCTGGGTTCCTCCTAATGCAGGACAATGCTAGACCTCATGTGGCTGGAATGTGTCAGCAGTTCCTGCAAGATGAAGGCATTGAAGCTGTGGACTGGCCCGCCCGTTCCCCAGACCTGAATCCGACTGAGTACATCTGGGACATCATGTCTCGCTCCATCCACCAACGTCACGTTGCACCACAGACTGTCCAGGAGTTGGCAGATGCTTCACTCCAGGTCTGGGAGGAGATCCCTCAGGAGACCATCCGCCACCTCATCAGGAGCATGCCCAGGCGTTGTAGGGAGGTCATACAGGCACGTGGAGGCCACACACAATACTGAGCCTCATTTTGACTTGTTTTAAGGACATTACATCAAAGTTGGATCAGCCTGTAGTGTGTTTTTCCACTTTAATTTTGTGTGTGACTCCAAATCCAGGCCTCCATTGGTTAATAAATTTGATTTCCATTGATGATTTTTGTTTGATTTTTGTTGTCAACACATTCAACTTTGTACAGAACAAAGTATTCAATGAGAATATTTCATTCATTCAGATCTAGAATGTGTTATTTGAGTGTTCCCTTTATTTTTTTGAGCAGTGTACATCTTGAATCTGATTTACATTGGTTTAATGTATGTCTAATTACTTCACACTATATAAATTAGTAAATGCAATATTTCACTCATGATGTGGTATTATTGTGATATACTGCGATTTTTCACCTTTTTTTCCACTGCAAATTATGTCCTGAAAGTTAAAGTCTGTTTTATCCAATAAGATAAAGTTGTCTAACTTCAGTTTTTTTGCTGTAAAATGAGATTCTCAAGCATAACAACACTGTCACTAAAACCTGCCATACCTATTGCCATAAGACAGTCTGCAGTTGAATGGGGTCAAGTTGACAATTACATGCAATCTGTTTCTGATTATACAGCAATTAACTGTGATAAATTGTTGAAAATCACATATCTGTTGCCTTCTATATAGACAAAAAAATCACATTTAACAGAAATTCACATTTAACTATTACATTTGCACTCAGCAACCTTCCTGTTCTATGGGAATATAACAAAATACCGCCAGCTGGCAGCCAGCTGAGTCGAATCCCCTTGAGTTGTACTCATTGTCAAAGACTCATACAGACTAATGGCAACATGTAAAGCAGCAATTATTTGCAACCTTTTGTCAATCTCTCTGACAGTGATTGCAGTCAGTCCAAGTCCGACTGCAACGGTTTGCAGAAACTTTGCTTCCTTTCAGGTGACCTCTGCAATCGCATTGTGATCCAAAGTGGTTGTGAATGTGCAACACCCTCAAGCTCTGGGCAACAATTCAGTCAACACAAGTTGCAGTCAGTCGCAGAATGTGTTCAATACAATTGATTTTTTTTTGTAGATGTAAGGAGGTTGGTGTACTATTTTTACTTGTGACTGAGCCATTAGCTTGCTCTGAATTAGGAGGTCGCTTTGTCAAGCTAAGTGTGTCCAGTGTTGGGACGGTTTTGCAGTTAAGCTGATTTAATGGTGGTGAATAAGATGAGCGCTCCTGTTTATAGTATTCCCAGAGTATTTAAATGTATTTAATAAAATTAAATAATATTAAATTATTTGGCATCCCTGTATCAATACAGTATCACCATGCATAATATCACAATTACTGTGCTATATCACCCCCCCTTCCGCACACACACACACAGACACACACTCTCCTGGTAAGCAGCATCAGACAGTGCTGTGTGTGTTTGTGTGTCCAGCCAGTGTGCTGCAGGCCATGGCTGTGCTGGTTTGTGCCGAGATGTACCAGGTGAAACGACTGCAGCATCTATGTGAAGTCTGCGTTTGTGCTTACCTTCAGAGTATGCCCAGTAGAGAGCTTGCATCAACAGGTATCAGCGTAGTTCGACTACTCCGCAGGGCAAAGGTGAGTGAGGCTCAGCAGACAAAATATAAACACTTTAAACTGAAAAACTCTTATCAAAATGCCCAGTGAAGTTTTTTCTGGTTGAAGCATTGTTTCTTGACCAGCATGTGCCGTGGGGCTCCATTTATAGCAGATGTTCATGATTACCTCTAGGAGAAGACTCAATGTTATTTCACATAGTGTCTGTGTTTCTATTGATTCTCAGTGCCACAATGCAGAGCAGCTCTACATCTGGCTCCTCCACTTTATTGCCAACAACTACCTAATCTTCAGTCATAAACCTGACTTCCTGGAGCTCTCAGGTCAGTGTGAATTTTTAATGGAACATCTTACTGTTTTAAACACTATTACAAGTAACCCTTGTGAATAAGGGAGCAGCCTACACTTTTGTCAATAAAACAGTTCTGATTAAGATTTATAAGGCTTGAAAACAACAATTAAATGCTGTGAAATTAAGTTAATTTTGGACATTCTTTTTTTTCCCCCACCAGACCATCCAACCAAAATCATAGACTGTATGTAGAAGATGGAAATAGCCACACTCAAGATCTCTCATTTTTATTCTCCAAATTGAGCATTTCTTTCTGTCCCAGCCTTTTTTTTTTTATTACTTTTTTTTAAACCAGATGCCAAAGTGAGGGATCTGAGAGAAACCAAGGACTCTCCACTCAAACAGCAATCTAGCCCTGCCCTCAAGCATACTTTGCTTTATTGGTCTATTGACTCTGTGACCATAATTTACAAAATAAACATGCTGTATTTAATAAGGCACCAAACTAGTGATTGAGACCATAAACTCATCAGGAAAGTGTTTACTGAGGCCATAACACAAGTGAGCAGGATTGTATTCTCATAGACTTCTACACTATCTGAATTTTTGTAAACCGGCAAGTCACCCCCCTGCTGGACATCAGAAAGAATGCAAGTTTAAGACACTTAAGCATCAGCTTCCCTTTCAAACCCAGAGATCATGTCTATCATTTTTACAGTTTATACAGTCTGTCTAAAATACATTTTTTGATGAATGGGAGCAACATACTGAACTTACAGGAGACAAACTAATGCATCAAGCCTAGCACGCTAGTATCGATCCAGTATCATTGGTATTGATACGATCACCTCTCTCACTCTCTGAGCTGTAATGTTTACTTTCAAAGTAAAAGTTGCACCTTTTGAAACATGTTGGCTGACTTATTTTGAAGGTAAACATTCTCCAGTTCCTGTTTATGTCACACTTTTTCAAGTTTTACTACCGCTCAGTTATATGTACGTCTGTATGTTTCCTTGTATGTTCCCTCTTGTGCATATTACTGACCACATAAAAGTAGATTAAAAACAAGCCCATTGCAAAGATTAACAGCGACATGGCGTAGCAGTACAATTTCTTTATTGTCGTCATATGTCAGGCACACATAAGACTCATTTAAGGTCATTGGACGGGTACTAAAGGGCAAAAATGAGATAAAAAGACCACAAGAAGGAGACAACAAAAAATGCAATTTGGGGTACAGATTAGAGTAATATGACTTTGTGTTTATGTGTGGTCCAGATGAGGAGCGTGAGCAGGTAGAGAGGCTACGCTGGCCGTCCAGAGGCTACCTGCAGGAACTCAGCGAGTACCAGCAGCGACGGCGCAAACTCCGCAAGTCCCGCTGCATTGTCATGTGACCAAACCTGGACGCCAAAGCCTTCTGTGGGGGAGAGCAAAGGAGGACAAAGAAAAAAGAAAACAAAGGATTACAATGCACATCAACATGTGGGAAACCAGACAGAAGACATGTTTTTTTCTTTTTATCCTGCTGTATGAAGGGCTGAACGTAGATGATGCAGAGGTGGAAAAAAAAAAAAGAAGGAAAGACTCCTTAAACAATCAGACCGCTGCGACATGCCTCTCCTCCCTCAGTGGACTGACTGGCGCATCCTTTGCAAAATGACTATCGAGGGCAATAATAAAATAACTGATCCACAAAACCCAATAAGACTCTTATATGACTGGCCACTGGCCGGAGTCTCTGTGAAAGATTGCATTTCTAATGCTGTGCGAAGCTGCGGATTTCAACGGCGACCAGTGACACAAAATGGCTTCAGTATAAGTATTGATATATCAAATGTCCACACATCTGTTGGAAAAACAACCAGGATCACGTGTAGTCTGGTTCAAACTACATTAACGGGTAATGTGACTTCAGGTTGATTAAACGGGAAGATAATAGTGCTGATGAGTCCTCTTATCTACTCAACACCTAATAACATCTACGTGTCTTCTGTATGCTGGACACAGGACCTCTCTGTCATAAATGAAACCCACAATCACTCATGGTGCATCCCGTCCTGTTTGATCTAAAGATTGTGAACTTGTGCAAACACAGAATTTCTCAAAGTGCCCATTTTGTGCTCATTTACAGACTTGGAATTTTATTTGAAGGGTCTACTAGAACAGATTTACATACTTCCATGTTCCAAAATGAATCATCCTTCTCATACAGTGCATTGCTGAAACGCTCACTTTTCTATTCATGGCTTCTGTCTCTTTAAGGCTCCCTGCTGAAAAGCCCAGTTTGTTCTGATTGGTCAAGCAGCCCAATGAAAAACAGTCAACAAAAAGTAATGAGAAAATTACTTAATTTTTCTTTTTTTGCAACACAGCTCATTTTATTCTGTTCAACTTGTCACCTGTTTGTATAAACAGTGTTAAGCAGTGAGCTAGATCTCACCAGTGTCACCAGTCATGTGACAGTATGGGTCTTCATTGCAGTCATGACCAAGAGGTACCCTGTCCGAGTCTCCTTTTCACTCATTCACTCAGTCCTTGTGTGTCTCATTAAACTCTGGTTCATTCGCTGTCAGTCTGAGTTAGGTTCCAGCAAATCTGCTCACAGCTCACCTGTTCAAGCTTCACTCGCTCTCACTGGCCGTAGTGGATAACAGGAGAGCAACTGAATAAACATCTGTGCAGGGAGGGAAACTAACCTGTGTGTATTACCAGTAACAGACACATTCGCTGTGAAAGAAACACCTCTACAAGAAAAGCTCAGAGTTCAACCACACATGTTTGAACACTAAAATTACTCGCATCATGACCATTTATTTCTTCACCAAATTCAGAGCCTTTTAAGGTCTCTGAATTGGGTGACTTGTGTTTTCACGGTGTCACCTTTTGTGCTAAATTATATCCTAAACTCATTTTTTTTCTTTGTTACAATTTCCTGACAGTGTAGATGAAAAATGATCCCCAATGCCTTTTTATTTATTTTTTTAAGAAATTAATCCAGATCTACAGCGAAAATAATTCTTCTTTGGATTTTTTTTTTTATGAACGATCTTTCTGAGAGTTAGATAAACAGCACCGAAATCATAGATTATGGCCCTATGGTGGAATAATTGGTCATGAGACACGTAATTTATCATCACTGCTGGTAGCGGTGCCACATTTGTTTTCATGTGTAACCAGGAACTCGGTTTAGCAAACTGAGCAGGACCAATTTACTTACAACTCTTCATTAGATCCTTTCACACACAGAGCAGCATCAGTGACTGTCTTACAGCCAGATTGATTTTTTTCATAACCAGAGTAGAGTCCATACGTGTCAAATGAAGCAGTTACACTTTCATGGAGAAAAGGCTCAAGCCTCAAATCAAACAGCATCTAGCCTGTATTAATATCTGTACACCAAATCTACAACAATAATCTTTTTTTTTTTTTAATTTCTGTTAAACCAGCTGAGGTGGACTTTACACGCTTTCCTTTGCAGGTTAATAAGATTTTTAAATGGTTGCTTTTCTGTTTGCAATAATAAATAACGACCTGTCGCTGTCACAAAAGGCAAAAGCCTTTCGCTGCAGTTATAGTGGTATGAAGATGCTGGAAAAAAAGCACCATATCATGAACATAATTTAGTACGGTAAAAATCTCAAAGCCTCCAGGTGGAGATGAAATATTTATTTTATCTTTTTTTTTTAATGTTTTTAATCATAATGAGATTATGATTTATTGGTGCTCAGTTATTTTTGTAAACTATATGTGAACACGATTTTTGTTTTTTTAAACACTTGGAGTAGAGACAAACAGGGTGGCACTCCTTTACAGTCTAATGTTTCAGCCGCTGTTTATTCGATTTAAAAAAGGCAAACAGAACGACTGAACAACTTTATTTCTTTGAAACCCTCAACGAGCGAAAACGATCAGGGGTGACAGCTCGTGGGTGTTTTTTTGGTTTTTTTTTTAATCTGTGGATCACGATCATTAAGGAAACGGTATGTAATGCTTTCCTATCCTGTTCCTGCAGTGTTAGTAGAAATGCTGAGGCTGAGTATGTAGTACAAGCAAACTCCCGCTGTCAGACTCTGACGGTGTGCAGGTGATATCAGTTGGTATCTTTAAACAGCTGCTGCACAAAATCTACTAAATTCTGTACCTGCAGAAAAATGCTCGGATAAATCCTGATCTGCCAATAAACGGGAATGCAGAGATTTATCGGCCAATAGTTGCCTTGTAGATTTACATCGGCCTGTTGCCAAGTAAGATGACATTCACCAATGGCATTAGCTGATGTTTATCTTTTGGGTTCACAAGAGTTTGCAGTTCTTATGTCTGGGATCCAGTTTCATAAATATGTATGACTGAATTTGTGCCGAGATAGCGCGATGAACGGCTGAAAGACTTTGAAACTGTTTACCTATTTATTTATAATGAAGATTTTTTTTTTTGTCCCATCCCTGAAATAATATAATAAGATATAAATAAACTAACTGGCATCAGCAATCAACCAAACTCTTATTTTAAACATCACTAAAGATCCAGAATTTTACAAATTGGTGCGTCCCGACTAATACAAATCAATAAACAGCAAATGAAACTCTGGACTGTGAAACAAAGTGTATCCCAGTGCTGCATCCACACCCAGTGTGGAGACACACATAAGGCTCCTCTGGGCCTGTGCTGTACAGACTGTAGATTACATGGCGTCTGACTTTAAATAAAGACATGTTTTAACATACCAGTGACTCCATCACTATCTGCACTCTCCTGTTTGTACAGTTGTGGTCAAAGGTTTACAGACACTCATCCTGGGCATGAATGCCGTGGTAATATGGGGCTTTTAATGATTTCTTTGAACTGTTCTTTTTGCCAGAGTGGAATGATTTTACAGCATCCATCTTAAAAGGTACAGTCAGTAATTTGAGGTTATTCAATAGAAAAAAGGATATTTTCCTCATAAATATGCATAGATTAGTGTGTAATTACATTTTCCAACAAACTGATGCATTCTCATAAACTTATCTATTAACAATACATGGGAGCGGGCGTTGGTTTGTGGAAGTTACCATGTTCCTTCACCATATTTGAAAACAGTGGCTGGGAGGGGCATAGCTATATCTATATATAGTTATAAAGTCTGAGTGACAGGGTGTGTACTGTACATTAAAGGTACATTTTTATACCATACCTGGAGATCTGAGATGAATCACTGCAGGGCCCCAATAGATTTCAACATTCCCTCCAGTTTGCCACTCTTCTGGAGGGCCGCCACATCACTGCCACCACCAATGCACTCCTCACCGATGAACACTCGTGGGACCTAAACCAATGCAGGAAAAACAGGGATGCGTCTGGTAATGCAGCCATTAACATTTAACCTCGCGCACAGGGGCAGTGATCCCTGAAACATGTACATGAATATCAGGATCTTTTGGTACTGTTGGTCTGCCCCTCCTCTGAACCAATGGCAGTATGCACTCAAGCTGTGAAATATAATAACCCATGTTATCTCATTATAATATAAATCCACACAATGCTCCAGAAAGCTTCTCTGATGTCACGGATGCTCAGTTTTCATGTGCCCTGTTGATGGGGATGAAGTCAGGTGACTATGAAGCTTATGACAGAACTCCTGGGACTTCAGGTGGCACTTGGAAAGCTGTGAGGTATGAATCATTCTCCATAAAGATGCCAACAGATGGTGGAGCGTGTCCCTGAAGTATGGAGTGCTACTTCTCCTCTGCAAGGTGAATTCAGTTTAGTGTAGATGTCCAACCCCAGACTTCTTTCTCCTGTTTGTCTCCTTACATACACGCATACACCAATCATGTGCTTGAATTCCCCAGCAAACAGGATGTCTTACAATCATCCACAGTGAAATGCTGGTTTGGCCCTTTGAGAAACACTGTAGGGACCACACTCCTTCTTCTGACTTCAGACAGAATAAGAAGATTAATTCCCATATTTACATTAAAATATGACTGGTCTAGTTGTTTGATCAGTGGTAGAAAGAACCCAAACACATTTACTCATTTACCTCAGTACAAATTTTTGAGTAGTTACTTCTACTGCCCTACATTTGATATTTGTATTCAGTGTTTTCCTGCATTTTGTATTAATGATACTTTTAGTACTTTTGGCGTACAGAATCATGATCAAATACGAGATCGTAAAATGCAGAACAGATTGTAAATATTGTTTTGCGATCAATTGCATAAAAAGGACGAAACGTGTTGCTTTTGAACAATGTGTAATGCAAACCTAATTCTGTCATTGTTACGGTACATCTCACAAACACAGGAGGTGAATTCCCTTCCTGAAATTGTGATTCCTGTAATAATGGTGATCTCTGGATTTCATAAAATATAATCTGGGCTGCATTATCCAATGAGCACTATTGGCACAGGCCAAGGATCCATGACACTTAAAAAAAAAACAAAAAAAACAAAAAACCTTTTTCCTTATAAATTTTGCGGATCTTTAGTTCAAGTATACACTCACCAGCCATTTTATTAGGTACACATACTCCACTGCAATCTAATCAGCCAATCATACGGCAGTGACTGCATTCAGACATGTAGACACGATCAAGACGACCTGCGCGAGTTCAAAGTGAGGGACAGAATGGGGAAGAAAGGGGATTTAAGTGGCTCTGAATGTGACACGACACGGTTGTTGATGCCAGATGAGCTGGTCCGAGTATTCAGAAACTGCCATAAGTGTGTGTGTGTGTGTGTGTGTTTTAAAGTAAAGCTCTCGTCCTGGTTGTGACAGAGAAGGTCTGAGCTTACCGTGCGGGCTCCGGTAAGTTCCAGGAAATAGTCCTGCATATTGTCCACGTCGCTGCGGTCACTGATATCAACGCATTCAAAATGTCCCGGCTTGAACTTGTATTTCGACAAAACGTCTTGAGCCATGGTACAGTAAGGACAGGTGGGCTTCAGAAACACCACCACTTTGTCCCCTTTAATTTTCGCCTGAACAAACTGCTGCGCCATTTTAAGCTTCTCGGTAAAGTAACCAGCCCCGAAGATGAGACAATGCGTGGTTTTTTTTTTTAACGGAAAAGCTTTTAACGGTCTCTGGTTTCCTAAATTATTCGAAGTCACGCCCTCTTTCTTAAAGAGACAACACACAGATCCGGCATAATACGCCACAACAATAAAACCAGTGCGTAGAGGGTGGTGGTGTTGGTTGTTGGTCATCTTACACACAACCTAAACACTGCTGCAGACCCACGGTGTAAAACGTAGCTTCTGTGGTTCTGAAAAGTGGAGCCAATTCAGAAATACCTTAAACCTGCAAACCTAATGGGATTGCATCAGGGCTCAGGTGGTGGCTTCGGGTTTCAGGTCCAGAGTATGCCTATTCATCCAGTGAGCATGTATTGTCTTCCCTGAGGTTTCATAAGTGGACTTCACAAACCAGTGGGTGACATCACTGTGGCCATGCACATCTTTTCATACTGCCTATGTGCAGACCTCATCAGACCATGACAATGACGCTCACAGACAGACGCAGCCTCTTCCAACAGGACAACACATCCCACTGCACTCAGACATGCACAGGCCTCCAACTACCCTCAAAAGCCCTAGATCCTGAGTGACTGATCCACTGTGGGATGTGCCAGAACAAACCCCAATTCACAGAGGACCCGCCCAACACTCCCTGTAGGATATGCTTTGGGAGGGCTCTTCATTTTAGCTCCCTTGTCAAGTGAGTGTTTCAAGTACAGCTGACAGCATAATAACCAATCTTCAGTGATGTAAAATAACTTGTTACATGCAACTGAGTTATGAAATTCAATTAAAAATAAGTCATTTTGATTACTTACAATTATAAAAAAAAAAAAAACCAAAAAACCAAATTACAATAACTAATGAAAGTGTCGGTGATTACAGAGCAGTTACATCCAAGTCTCTCTTTTTTGGCTTCTGTGTGGGTTATATCTTCTCACCCTGTCGCACTGGACTGTCAACAAAGCCACTGGGATAAATCTGAGTAAAACGTAATCAGGGGAACATGTGAATGCTGAATCATTATAGTGAGAGCGGTATTATCAGAACCAAAGTAATGTTTTGGAATTCAGAACGGCATCTGTCACTGATTTAATTGAGTCTCACCGGTTTTCCCCCCACATGCCACAGGGACAAGCTACACGGAAGCCAGAGGCATATTATGTATGCAGCTGTTTCCTTGTCTGGTGCAGGGAAAGCTTCCAGGCATATGAGAGGCTCTGGGGACCACATGAATCTTTGTTAAAAAAGGGGGTGCTATATTAGAACAGGTACCTTGATTTCTTTCTCCTTTTTTTTTTTGTATTCAGACATGGCTAACTGTATCTGAGTGTTTGTATTTTATTTTTTCCAAGAAATAAAACTGAAGGTGTGAGTTATGCAACTTCTTATGCTACACTTAAAAAAATATTCAAGCATCAGATCAAGCTGCCACTCAGAGTGTTACAAAATACATGCGACAGATTAAAAAGAATATGATCTCTACTGCTGTCTTGCACATTTTTTTTTTTGTTTTTCTCTGTAGTGCATTAATCCCTCCAGGCTACATAATTACAAACTGCATCAGTGTGGCTGGCAGGTGTTTGTGTGTCCGTTTATTTGTTTCATTGCATGAAGAGATTTTATCAACATGCAGGTGATGCAGCGGTGCATACACTGCTGATGGGGTGTAGCTGAAAAATGAAAGAGTTGGAAGATGAATGTGGAGAAATCTGTGCTGTCTGTGTTTATATCAAGTGTGCACAAAGGCACCAAATAATGTGGATTTGTCATCAACTGAATGCTATTCCCTTTCTGGACCTACTCAATAACCAGGACATTAGTGTCAGATGCTACATCTTCCCTGGATGATAAGTCATGTTGTATCTTGTGTTCACTCCTTTCTGTCATTAGTATGCTTACAATTACAAAGAAATAAACAGTCTCTAATTCTTATAATAATTTAATTTTAATACAAAGAGACAGAATATTGACCAAAAATCCAGAAAAAATAAAAAACTCAGTACACTAAAAGTTATAAATTGATTTGAATGTCAGTGAGTCAGTAGGTGGTTTGGAGACTGGCTAGACCACTCCATGACCTTAATGTGCTCCTTCTTTAGCCACTTCTTTGTTGCCTTGATGACATATTTTGGATCACTGGAAGACCCATCCATGACCCATCTTCAGTGTTCTGGCTGAAGGAAGGAGGTTCTCATCCAAGATTTTATGGTACATGGCCCTGTCCATGGGCCCCTCAACGTGGCAAAGAAAAACAGCCCCAAAGCATGTTTCTACAGTGGTTGGACAATGAAACTGAAACACCTGGTTTTAGACCACAATAATTTATTAGTATGGTGTAGGGCCTCCTTTTGCAGCCAATACAGGGTCAATTCGTCTTGGGAATGACATATACAAGTCCTGCACAGTGGTCAGAGGGATTTTAAGCCATTCTTCTTGCAGGATAGTGGCCAGGTCACAACATGATGCTGGTGGAGGAAAACGTTTCCTGACTCGCTCCTCCAAAACACCCCAAAGTGGCTCAATAATATTTAGATCTGGTGACTGTGCAGGCCATGGGAGATGTTGAACTTCACTTTCATGTTCATCAAACCAATCTTTCACCAGTCTTGCTGTGTGTATTGGTGCATTGTTATCCTGATACATGGCACCGCCTTCAGGATACAATGTTTGAACCACTGGATGCACATGGTCCTCCAGAATGGTTCGGTAGTCCTTGGCAATGACACGCCCATCTAGCACAAGTATTGGGCCAAGGGAATGCCATGATATGGCAGCCCAAACCATCACTGATCCCCCCCCCATTCTTCACTCTGGGCATGCAACAGTCTGGGTGGTACGCTTCTTTGGGGCTTCTCCCCACCGTAACTCTCCCGGATGTGGGGAAAACAGTAAAGGTGGACTCATCAGAGAACAATACATGTTTCACATTGTCCACAGCCCAAGATTTGTGCTCCTTGCACCATTGAAACGGACGTTTGGCATTGGCACGAGTGACCAAAGGTTTGGCTATAGCAGCCTGGCCATGTATATTGACCCTGTGGAGCTCCCGACGGACAGTTCTGGTGGAAACAGGAGAGTTGAGGTGCACATTTAATTCTGCCGTGATTTGGGCAGCCGTGGTTTGATGTTTTTTGGATACAATCTGGGTTAGCACCCGAACATCCCTTTTAGACAGCTTCCTCTTGCGTCCACAGTTAATCCTGTTGGATGTGGTTCGTCCTTCTTGGTGGTATGCTGACATTACCCTGGATACTGTGGCTCTTGATACATCACAAAGACTTGCTGTCTTGGTCACAGATGCGCCAGCAAGACGTACACCAACAATTTGTCCTCTTTTGAACTCTGGTATGTCACCCATAATGTTGTGTGCATTGCAATATTTTGAGCAAAACTGTGCTCTTACCCTGCTAATTGAACCTTCACACTCTGCTCTTACTGGTGCAATTAATGAGGATTGGCCACTAGGCTGGTCCAATTTAGCCATGAAACTTCCCACACTAAAATGACAGGTGTTTCAGTTTCATTGTCCAACCCCTGTACCTCCATGCTTCGACTGTGGGGATGGTGTTCTTAGGGTCATACTCAGCATTTCTCTTCCTCCAAACATGGCAGGTTGAGTTGATGCCAAAGAGCTCAAGTTTGGTTTCATCTGACCACAGCACTTTCTCCTAAGCTTGCTCAGAATCATTTAGATGTTCACTTGCAAACGTAAGACAGACCTGTACATGTGCCTTCTTGAGCAGGGGGACCTTACGGGCGCTGCAAGATTCCAGTTTATTATGGTGTAGTGTGTTACCAATGGTGTTCTTGGTGATTATGGTCCCAACTGCTCTCAGTTCATTATCAAGCTTCTCCTGTATAGTTTTGGGCGGATCCACCACCTTTCTCATGATCATCTTCAACCCATGAGGAAAGATCTTGCAGGGGGCTCCAGACTGACTGATGGTCACGCTGTACTTCTTCTATTTCTGAATAATCACACCAACGGTGTCACCTTCTCACCAAGCTTCTTGCTGATGGTCTTATAGCCCATTCCAGCCTTGTGCAGGTCTACAATCTTGTCCCTGAAATTCTTTGGAAGCTCTTTGGTCTTGTCCATGGTGATGGAGAGATTGGATGGAAAAAATTGATTCTGTGGACAGGTGTCCTTTATACACATAATGAGTTGCGATCAGGAGCAGATGTAATTGATTGTAATCTGTGTGCCACATGGGTACACAGCCAATCTCTAGGAGCTGGAATTCTGGCTGAGTTGAGGGGGATTAAATACTTACTTAACTCAATGACATGCAAATTCATTCATAATGTTTATGTGTTGTTTCTGAAGTTTATTCTGCATCTCTCCATTAAATGAATCAACCATAAGAAAAACACTGCTCAATTCTGCAGGGGATCAAATAACTTCCCCCACTGTATATAACATCAGCTATTTAGCTTCTGAAAAGTAATCTTGCATGAAAAAATATCTTGTGATTGATTGGTTACATGATATTTTAACATTAGTTGTACCTCTTATTCACACTGTACTTAGAAACACTGGATTTAAACACTGGTAACAAATGGAATGAGCTAAAATTATGAAGTTACACTCTGATGTCGATATAAAAGGTTATATTTATGTACCTGTAATTACTCTTGCACATTATTTTAATTTGTAAACATGCCATATCTTTGTATGTCTGCCTACATTTAAATTGTGCATCTTTCGTATACAGGTCTTCCTCAAAGAAAAAAAAAAAATCTAAGAAATTATGTAAATACAGGATTTAATAACAATGAAAAATACCATTTTCTAATGATTCAGGGGGACAATAAGGAGACACTTTCCAGGTAAAACTATGCTCATGTTTATTTAAATGTCTTGTACATTTTCAGATGGGCAGGATCAGTTTTCTCTCAAAATTCACTTGTGGCTCCTTATGTCTAAACACTTCTGGGAAATTGAAAACTTCATCCAGACTTTACAAACCCCTCCTCCACACTGAGTCACATACTATTTGTTCATGTTCTGAACTAGCTCAAGAAAATGTCTGAGAAAAAAAAAACTCTTTGGAAGGCTGAGAGGACGACACAGGTCAGTTAAGTAGCCCTTTGTAGCGCTAAATCCTGGGAAATCATCACTGGAAGTTAACAGACTACAAATACTTCCCCTCTCCCCCACAGCCGGGTGGACTTTTATCTGCTTGTTGTGACACCTTGTGGATACAAGCACTAATTATCTGTCCAAAATAACTTAAGAGACAACAAGTTGAGTATGTAATTAATCTAAATTGATTCTGACAACCAACCCAAACAGCCAGTCTACTGCAGAGACTGACTATAAGACAGAAGCCACAATCAAAATATAATAAAAATAGGACAGAATATTCTTTTCTGTGGGAAAAAAACAGCGCCTCTTTTGGTTTTTTTTTGAAGGCAGAGACTCTTGTCTGTGAAATATTTTAGACTTCAACACCACAGTGACCAAGTTCCTCTTTACGTCCCCACATTTAAGGAAGTTTTATTTCAGTGAAAGAGACACATCGCAGTTTCAACAAATTCCCAACTTTTGCCCCAATTAGAAATTTGACTCCATGGAAGCAGTACCAAAGAGGCAATTAAGTTTTTGGCAAACATTCTAATACAACTGAGTAAACAAAATTTCCCCTCATTGAAATAATATCACAGAAGCCAGTCATCCACCCATGAAACCAAATCTGTGTCAGTGCTGAAAAAGAAAATGTCCCAACTGATGTCTTTCATTGCTCAGACTCAAATGCACTGACGTCATAATACAGACGAGTCCTCTGGTGGATTTTGCTTCCTTTCAAACAAAAAAAACCTGTTTGCCACTGGATAAAGTTCAAGAAGTTTGGGGGGTGGGGGTGGGGGGCAGTCTTTGTAGGGTCTAGAGAAGAACCGAGTTAGGGTCTTCCTTTCTTTCTTCAGGTAGGATCAGGTACTCTTGCTCTAGCCAGGTTGATCCCGAGTGTTCCTGGCTGATTAAACGCTATAGCAGCTTTTTTTTTGTTTTCTATATTCCCACTTCTCCACATTTCCATTTTTCCTTCAGGCAACATAATACACATCCATACGAGTACACACAATTTATAACACTCCTTCCTTTCTCCATCACTGACATCTGCATGCACTCTCTCTCTCTCTCTCTCTCTCTCTCACACACACACACACACACAGACCTGTTTCTAGGCAGTTGTAGTTCCTTTGTACAGCCAGTGGACTCCAACGCCCACCACTACATTTCCGAATGTAAACACCTTAAGGCATCCATAATGCACTGAATTTTCTCAATATTGTTTGGTGCAAAGAATGCTGCCCCTTACTGACAGGGGGCCTTACAACAACCTTCACCATGTGATCATTGCAATTAAATTCACAATCCATGCACACAAACTGTTGCTTCTCAATCAGCTCAAGTGATTTCTTCTTCCTGTCTCGTTTCCTTCCTCAGCCTCAAACTCAGCAGCAATTTATTGAAGTGTGGTTATTCATTGCCGTTTGAAGTGATGAGAGGAAATGAGGCAGATGAGATGGCAGATGGATCCTGCGTGCAAAATGGCTTCACAGAGTCAAAACACATAAGGCCTGTGGTTTTTTTTTTTTGCATTGTTTAAAAAAAAAAAAGTATATATTTGCAGACTCTTATTTTGCACGAGTCAAAATAAATAGATCTCCCTCTTTTTCTTTTTTGTTTTACTTAAATACAATATTTTATCTGATGCTCAAAAATACTTTTTATTTGAAGAGAAAGTTCTTCAAAATTAGAGACAAAACCGCTCACACATGCAGACGGCCCCTTCCACTGGTCCAGTGGTATCAAATCCACAGGAGAAGAAAAAAAAAATACTGCAAAAGCAAAGGATTGGAGGTAAAGTCAAAAGCAAGATTTTTGGGATTGCAGGCACCAATGAAGCCTGTGGAATCAAAGATCAGAAAAGAAACGGAGGAATGAAGAAAGATAATGAAGGAAAAAGGAAAGGGGGGGGGCTGTTGCAAAGACAGCACGTGAAGGGGTGTTAATAGCTAAGAGACAGCTGATGAGCTGCTCTCGGTTTGACCCTTCATTCTCAATACTGATGAGTGAAGATGTTCTCTACTGTGCTCTCAGCACCAGGCTTGGGCTTTGCGCTGGTCAAAATCAGCTATCAGCCGCTTGATGTGGGCCAGCTTGTTGTGCAGGTACTCGCAGCGCAGCTTCTCCTCGTGGTAGTTGGGGCTGTGCTATTTAAAAAAAAAATAATAATACACACACTGTCAGTCCACCAGCAGCACTCTGGCATTTTGTAAAGTGCAGAGAAAATTACATGTTTTGGTCATCCTCAGAGTGAAAGAAGTCAACCTGCTAATGCACCGTTATTTCCTGACCAACTGTGGCATGTGCTCTTCCTTGCAGACCACTTCAGGTTCTGAGACTTTTAGCCTGTCCTTCAAGAAACTAAAAAAAGATCCAAATTTGTGGATAAAAGTACAACTTTGCTGTTGATGCTGGTCTGCTTTGGGTCACTGTTCTGTCAGAGAAGCTTGACTCTGGCTTCTCCAGATGTTGCTCTGTGTACTTCAGACACTGACTTTTGTTATGAATTGGCGGGGTTTGCTTCTGAAGACTCTCTTTTGGCACCCTATTTATTAACAAACACTGCGAAAACCAGTGTACCACTGTTCCTACACTAGCTAAACTTGCCCGACATTCCTATACAGATATATCAGGATGTGCTTTGCCTTTCTGCTCACATGTTACGTATTCTCAGCATGTCGTCGAGACTTCGGCAGTTTCCCCTACAGCTGTTATTTCTTAATGGTATTGTCAATCAATTAAATTGGACCCGCATTAATATGTTTATGATGAAGCTCTGATTTCTCATTAGTTCACAATCCCTATCAATCTGCCTTAAAATGTTTTAATGATTCAGTAAGGTTATGTGATTACTGAAAAAACAAACTTCTGCACATGACACCATTATGTAATCATTTTATGTATGTAGAATATGTGATGGAAAATTTATTTCTGAACTCTAATAACCTCTGTGTGCTCCTTTTGGTATGTACAGTAATAGTAATTTTCTAATACAAAGACCAAGTGTGCAAAGTAGATAGCAAACATCTTTCTAGGTTGTGTCCAAGGTCATGACGCACTGATTATCAGACTGAAGTTACATGGTGGTGGGAAGCAAAATGCTCCCCACAGCTGGATTGTATCAACAACAATGCCTATAAAGGTGCGGGGAGTATTCTGCTCCTCGGTCAATGCCAGTGTGGAGACTGTCCATGCTGTATTGGCCCCTTTGCAAAGGTTATCTTCTTACTTTAAATAAAATCATCATAAAATCAGTTTGGTTTCAGGGCTCAACTTATTTTTCCACAACAGAATATAAAGCAACATGACTGCATTAATATTGTGTCACTTCAGTTAACACAATGTGTCATTTACACAGGTATGCACAAACTTTTCTCTACTCCACACCACCCCCATCAGTACATGCATGAATAGTGTGTCCAATTTAGAGCTTAACAATGAGCTTGTTTGTGGAGGGTGACAACATTTTGGCCGGTTTTCAATTTGTGGCAAACATTTTAAAAAGTTAAGACTTTGGTTTTAGAGTTCACACTTATTAGGTTTGTGTTTGGGTTGGCTGTCATGGTTACAGAGTAAGAGGTTAGCGGGTGCCTTATATCATCACAAAGAAATACACACAAAGATACAAAATGATAACAGCCAGTGTAACTACTTACTTGTTTGATCTTTTTGTACTCTTTCAACACTTCCTCTTGCACTTTCTGTAAAAGATAATAAAAGTCCTAACTCACATCATTTATAAATATTACAAACGTATGTTCTTTCACTTTTTATAGAGAAATGAAATGTTGAGCCACCTAGACTTATTCAATGAAAACTTAAGGCTCTGATAGCTAGGGACAAAAGCAGCACCCTGAACCAAAGCGCATGAAATTATTAGTACTCAAAAGAAATGTGGCCCTTTTCCCACCGACTGGGTGCTGGTGCCAATATTTGAACCGTTCAGCGGTTTTTCCACTGCGAACGCACTCGGTGCTCAGCCGAAAAACAGGTTTAACTCAGGCCCCACAAGCTAGCTGGTCTCGAACCAAGAACGTATGACGAAAGTGGCAGAAGGGTGTGACTCTGCCGTCTCAACATAAAGTTTTCTACTGCAATTTCATTTTATCTGCAGTCATCATCATGATGCGCAAAAATAACTCCTGGATAAATTATCCGATGTTAGTAATAACGTAATAACACCGTCTACCCATTAAAAAAATCTTTGATTCGTGTCATGCAATAAGTTAGAGAACAAACATTTAACTAAGTACTGAAAAAAAAATCTAAGCAAAATGTTTCAATATGACCTGATGCTCTTTGGTGCCAGGGGCCAACTTCCGACACTGGGCGTCCAACTGCGTAAAGCGGCGGGTGATGTTCTCCACACGGGCATGCAACAGGCGGTACTCATCGTACTCGGCGTTGAAATCATCCTTGTAGCTTTGCCGCTGGTCAGTGGACACCAATGCCGGGTACTTCCTGTAAAAGAAAAATTATGATCCCGTTCAGAGGAAATTTTCATTTCAAATATCAATCCAGAACCACTTCCTGCACTATGAACACACTTTGCAAACTTCATTTTATTCTGAATACACCTTTTAAAAGGTCATGCCATTTATAGCCATATGGGAAGCTCAACATCTGTTGCACTTCTCCATTTCAAATGTGTCAACATATTCCCTGAATTCATTACCACTGATGTGGAAAGTACAAAACAGTCCTAGTACATCAATGAACAAAGAATGCTAGCATGCACAGATGAAACACATCTGTGTTTACATTAGCATCTCATGTGTCCTAATTCTCCTGCCTTCGCTAATTCACTTGTGTCTGTTCTAAATGTCATCTTCTGAAGTCATTTCACAATTTGTGCTGAAAGGGAAAAAAACCCTGAGAAATGAGAGATAAAGGGGCATGTTGATAATGAGTACTTTAAGGTTTACTTACAGTACATAGTCAGGTGGCTCCATTTTGGATGACAATTCAGTGGACTGGACTGGCCTCTCTTTGTGTGAAATGTCTGTGGAGAGACAAGATTGAGCAACAATCTAAGTACAGAATTTATAATCAGTAACACACAAACAACACTCCTCTAAGGATGGACAGCTGTCTAACAAGTTGTTCAGTGAACACTTAAAATACAGTATTTAATATCATATAGTAGTACATTTTTATCCATATTGCTTTGACCCCCACCACATCTGTTATGGAAATAAATATTCTTTACCTCAGACATGTTTGATTTAGAGAATATGAACAAGTCTCTTATGTTTCAGCATGCACGATGACACTAACCACAGCATAAAGATTCAATGCAATCAGAATAAAAGGGGACCAATGGCTGGACATGCACCATTTTGTAAGGAAAGGACAAACCCATTTTTCTCATAAAATAAGCGGTACAGCTGCTGGAAATGCAAAGGCTGCTGTCCTAGTTTTTAAGTTACTACACAAAATCTCCATAACTGCTGGCATTTGCCTATGGGTTTTTAACACCATTAACGACTGCTTCCTTTTGCATATAGTTTACTGAATTTAAATGAACCCTCAATTAAGATTTAAGATATCTGATTCAGCAGTCCATACAATCAAGTCAGAAACACACCTTGATCTTTGTGAGAATTTTTGCTGATAACTCCTCTGGTCTCTTCATCAGGACTCTGCTTCTTTCTGGCTCTATGACTTTCTACAGCCTGCTCTGGAACACCATGAGGGCTACTGCCTTCTCTTTCCTTTGGTTTCCCTTTCTCCCTTTCTCGATCCTTGTGCTTCTTAGATTTCTTTTTAACCTTCTTATTGGTAATGCTGGACAAGGGAGGGCTAGAGATGACAGTGGAGGTAACTGTGAGTGAAGTGCAAGGTGGAGGGCTATGGGCTGCGACTGGTCTGGGGCCAGGCCCAGGATGCCGATAGCGGTCCTGCAGGGATCTACTATCGGACGAAAAAGACCTGGGTGAAGGATCTCTGCAGGAGGAACTCTGGTCCATGGGCAGATCCTGGGTGCCACAGCCCTCTGGGGTGCTTGGTGAGTTGGAGTTGGAAGCTGGGCTAGGCTGCTGGTGAGAGGGGGCAGGTGGGTAGGATGAGACGGGGAGATGAGTGGGAGGGCCTGAGGTGACATTGGAGGGTAGGGACAAGCGTTTAGAGCTGGGGCTGCCCTCATCCTCACGGCGATCAGAGGACGACGAAGATGCGGCTGGCGCTCGATTACTGAGGTGGGAGATGCGGGCTTTCTTTGGTGCCAAAGGATCAATGAAGTCAAAATCTGGCTGGCGCTTCTGCAAAAAAACAAAAACAACCCCCGCCCCCCACACAATTAGATGGAAATTATACAACACTGTGTGTTGAGTGTTATTGAATTTGTTCAGGTACCTGAGGGGATGTGGGGACACTGTCTTTGGGAGAACCGCTGGATGAGGTTATCTCATTAGGAAGACCTAATTTGCTATTGAAGAAAGGAAAATGTTATTAGTGGGAAACAGTCTAAGTGCCAAGAAAGGGCAACTTAGGGGGCAGCCTTCAAACACCATTACACTAGGATCTGCTAAAGATATAGTTTTATTAAAGCAATTTCCTTTATTGTCATCTTTGCTCTTTGTCTGGTGGATGGTAGCAGCAGCTTGACATGTGCTCGCTAAAGCAAAGTCTTCAAGCTGGAAAATGTGCATGTTCAAAAAAAACCCTATACAATCATTTCATGCATTTAAAAAAATGCGTTATTGAGAAGGAAATGTATTAAACACAGAGACTTCTGCAACATTTCATGGCCAACAGGACATATTAAAAGAGATATGTGTAGATTGTAGCTATTTTGTTGAAAAAATACTCTAATTATAAATGCATTGTGTACATGTCACACACCTCCAAAAAGATCCCAGTTGAATTTTATTTTAATTAAAATTAAGAAATTATTTTGTGTTAATGTTCTCTTAATAAAAAAATATACATAAAAATTATATACATGAAATTTGTTTTAATTCACATTTTTCCTCAGGTCATCCATGCCCTACATTTGGAGAACCAATACCTTAATGCAAGACAAGAAGAAGAAGAAATAGCTCTGAGACCTTAATTAGACAACACAAATCTGTAGTGCAGCTAATAGCTAAAATAAAACTGTACCATAAGCCATTCTAAACAATGTCAGGATTGCCCTGAGTGTTTTCTTGCAAGCTATTGCATGTGCTGCAGGCTGATGCTACACATCAAGATTACATGACAGCTATTTTAGCTTCACATACTCAAGAGTTTCAGCACTTCATCTTTTCCTTTGGAAACTGTGTTCCTGCATGCAAAACCACTTGCGTTTAAAATGTAAACCATATAATGAATGTTCATCCAGTTGTATTCCATAAAAACAAATGCTTTGGCAGTTCAGATAAGTGGGTCTAAAAGCTCAGAGCATTTAGGAGCATAATTGGGACTGTATGTTGGCACTTGCCATGTGACCAAAATACAGTTGCTTCTACTCATGCAGGGGGATGTTTGTTCTGTATTTCATGCCACATCTTTCTCTAGTTTTCTTTTCAGTATCTCTACTGTTGATATTTAATCAAGGCAAATATGCTCTAAATTAATCCCAATAAAAGCCTAACTAGCCATTTCTGTACCGAGTGAGGATCCGGTCAATCTGGGACTTCTCATCCTCTGAGTAACCAGGCCAGTCTCGCTGGACGTCACGGTATATAAAGTCCTTCAGAGAATATGCATTGTCTTTCGGATTCAGGTTTGCCACCTAATTTGCACAGACACATACACAGAGTTTCAAAGTTAAGCAGTGGCAGTGGGAATACTCATATTGATACCTTATATTTCCTGTGTAACCAAACATCTGTGTATGCAAATACTGTTCAACGATTAAGTGTCTCATTTCTCATTAATTAAGTGAGCAGGATTCCATCAGGCAGATCTGAAAAATCTCATTTTGAATAAAAGTAAAATCAATCTCTGGAATCAAATTAGTGCCTCGTAGGTTTTCATTGTATAACAGACAAATTGATTTAAATAGATGGATTTTAACCTACTGTCAACATTTTAAAAAAACTGTGGGAGGAAATCTGTCATGCAGTACCTGTTGCAGGGTGGTCCCCAATGAGTTGCGGTCCTTCTGGTTGATACCGTCACGCTGCAAACGCCCAAGCACTTCCAGCTTCTTGTAGGACCTCAGTGCCAGCAGATGGATGATGCGGTCTCGGAACGGCCGCTGCGATACGGGGTTATTGGAAAGGCACTTACGAATAGTGTTGGCTGGGTTGATGGGTGTGGAGCGTTTGCGCTCTGGGACCACTTCTGGGGCTGATAGTGCAGGCTTACGGATATGTACTTGCTTTCCTGAAAATGGAAGGAAAATAGAAAGTTACAACTTTTCTTCCCTGCAGGCTGGCTCATAGTCATAGATTATTCTTTTATGCTGACAGAGGACAGGAACTTCTGATTACGATCTTCAACGCTCATATTAAAGTGGGTCTCAATTGCATCTACATTACACATATATTAGGGCCCATCCAATGATTATAAAAGTGAGAGCTTAAAGAAATGGAGCAAGGCTTTCACCAGTGTATTAAAAACCTGGCAGTGTGCTGAGCCTAAATGGATCTATGCCAAACATATATTTTTTTCTTTTCTTTTCGGAAGAACCAGGATAACGCAATACCCATTTACCTGTTCAGCTTAAATCTGTTCACTGATGGATTACAGAAGACTAAATCCTCCACTTCTGTACTTGAATGAGGTTAACCAGGATTTGGTGTTCACCTACAGCATGTGCTTAACTTTACTGAGAGGAAATTGTGTCACAGTGTCAGTAACAACAGAAACGGCCAAAGAAGCTGAACTGCTCAAGTCAAATTTAACTTCAAACTATCATTAGAAAGTGCAACTACAGGTTACATGACGCACAAGTGCTTTTGTTATGCCAATGACATTCACGCTTTCAGTTTTTGAAAGCAGTCACAATATGACTTTATGCTAATGGCCATTTCCAGTTGATGTGCATGTTACAAGAAAAAAAGACTAACATACAGCAAACAACAAACAACACTAGTCATCTTACCAATTTCAAAGTGTTGGGGAGCTTGAGGCCCAAGAAACCTTATTGCTGAGCAATGTGTGCTTAATCAGTTTGCCTACACTTCCCAGTATAGCTCTTTATGGTCATTATGAAGTTATAAAGCTCTTTAAAATATTAAGGTTAAGGGAATGAGAAAGGAAAAAAAAAAAAAACTCCTCCCCTCCTTTTTTCTATAAATAAAAGAAAGAAAAGAAAAAAAAAAAGACAAGACTAGACAATCACAATGACAGATTGCATCAGGTGAAATGCTTCTGCCATCAAGTTTTTCTTCTTCAGAAAGAATTACTCTGTACAGACCATCAGTACAGTTTTTAGAATTACAGTTTTCGAATGCCACTGCAGACAGCAGACAAAGATTAGGGTAAAAATACACATTACAGGCAGACTACCTGAAATTAAAAGCCTGTGAAAACAAGAATCTAAAGTTCCCCCCTTTGCATTTGTAAATATAGTACGCACTTCAAACCAGCTGCCACAAAACTCCTGACCCACCCCTTTTCTGTATATCCTCTCGTTTCCCAGTTTCTATCTGGGACAGAATATGCAAATATATCCCCCAGGGCCCAGAAAAAACAGGTCTGAGCAGGTTTTTAAAACCACTTAAGACTACATCTACAGTAAATCATATACATTTTAAAATGCTTGTTTGTCTGTCAGAGATTTGTAGTGATTTCCATAGAGTGAAAATGTATGTATGAATAGAAATATATAGAAATTTGCTCTCTTCTGGTTGGCAAGCAACCAAAATTGTCACAATTCAGACCACAATCTCGTTCAGCAAAATAAATACAGAATAGTGCACCAGCTCTTTATCATGGCTTATACTGAAGTTTCAATATTCAAATACTGGAGAAGCTGAATACAACAGAAGGTTGTCTTCATTAATTTGCTCCGCCACAGGTGTGGCCTGTGAATGTAGTCTAGTTACATTGCTGAGTATCAGCATCTTACATCTGCATTCAGTATCTTCAAGCTCTCTGTGGTCAGTTAAATAATCTTTTACGATTGCACAAGTCAAAGTATTTGATTGCATTTAAGCATTCTTTTGTTTTCAGACAACTGAAAAGCAGGAAATACCTAAGGTAAGGCCAGATAAGCCGCATGTTAATTAGCAGTCACTCCAAACACGCAGCAGGTTTAATGGCAACAGCTCTGCTACGTATTCTATCAGTATATAAAACAATCACTTTGAAAATGATAAGTTCCTCATGTGTAAAGGAAACATGAAGACTTAATTAGTTGAAAAGATAGCTGTTAAACGCAATACAAAAAACAAAGCTCGTACTGTGTGACTACATCATTTCTATATCACTGTGCAAGCTATGCCTTACTGATACAGAAATAGCTTTTCTGCCAGCATTTGTCCTTATCAGACAAACTCCTAATCTGGGGAAAAACTGAGATGGCAAAAATGCTTAGTTAGTCACAATAATGGCTTTGAATAGAGTTCGGCTCTCAGCTTTCACCTATTCAGTCTCTCAAAAGAGGCAGAGTTTGAAAAAAAGAGGAGAGGCGTTGACAGGATATAAAGCCATAGTGACATGTGGGATCCACACTGCCCTTTTACTGCAGCAGTGGGAAATAAGCGGGATTGTAGTAAGGGTCTTACCTCTGTACTGACCACCAGGCTTAATGACTTTGGTCCCACGTTCACGTGTGTCCTCTACAGCCTGTGTCATGCGTTCCCGGGTCACCTGGTAGGAGTCATTAGTGGCACACACTGTGACCTTGTCCTGTACTGTTGCCAACAATGCCAGGTGTGAGGCCCCTGAGCTGGAGACAAAGAGGGAGTATGAGAGAGAAATGGGAGGCAGAGAGGGATTACCTTCCAGCAATGTGTGGTAAGGCAGGAACAGCTGATTTAGCTGACCATTAACATTACCTTGACGTATACTGATGGATGCACTCAAAGCTTCCCTGAGGGTTGTCCTTGCCCACATTAGACAGGTAAAAATCAAAATTGTGGAAGGTGTCCGAGGAGGAGTCAGTCTTGGGAATTTTAATGCGCTGTGAAATAATTCACATAAATATAAAGTACAAATTCCAGTATATTCAGCAGTAGAGCTATGGAGTGTGATGTGAAAAAAATGCAAGAGCTAGCATGAAACAGCAAAGTCTAGGTTCTCATCAGCTAACAGGTTTTACTGAGTTTAGGATGAATACATACAGCTGGAAAGCTTAATATTTCAGCAGTTAATGCAGCACCAACAACCTAAAACACAACCTGGATCCTCATTTGTTTGATTTTTGCATTTTCTTTAAATGGACTTACCCCTTGCAGTCCCTTGAAATGTATCCTTGGCTGCAGTGAAGGTACATTCTGAAAATGAAGGGAAAAAACACATTTAACCCCTGGAAACTATACAGACTTGTAAAGCATTTAAAAAATAAATAAATCAGAAAATACTGGTCTACAATCTACACAACACTATCTTAATTCACCTGCAACACAAGCTTTCATCATGACACAGACAAGTGCTGAATACTTAAGCACTTGCTTTGCATCTTTTGTTGAAGGCTGTATTTAAAACATGCTGACAGGACTATAGCTGACAGACAGCTGATATCTGACAAGCACGTGCCTTCTTTGTCTGTGTGGGAGCAAATAACTAGGCCATAATCTGTATTCATAAAGCAAAAGCGACAAACTGAAGAGGCAGCGCGGCAGAGACAATCCCTGTCAATCATGCAACTGGGAACTTATGAACAGTACAGTCTGATGCAGTGGAGGAACTACATATGAATTTCATTGCTCACTGATCTTTGGATTATTTTGCCAATTAACCAACTGGATGTTCACTCAACAAATGATCAGGAAATATTATGAAACGCCTAATATTTCCAAAGCTCAAAGTGCTATCTTGGTTCATCAGTCTCACCTGAGGAAAGAATTTACATTACACAAAAGTAAAGCGATTTAAACAATGACTCAGTTATTGCCATTTTTCCTGTTGGTCACCTGGCATGTGTTTCTGCACCCATGGGATAATGCTCAATGAGCCACTTGCAGACAATCCTTACCTCAGTACTAGATGTATGTATTTAGGTTTGCGTCAGTGGCTACTTGAAATAAGAGTGACAGCCACAAATATGTGGTGGCTGTTCTGCAGTGGTATACAATAAGCTGGGAGAAGCACATGACTCCCAGTTTCTTCACCCAGCTTAAGTACACAGAAAAACCAGTTGGCTAGACTTGTGAACTAGTCTGAGTGGGAGGTACGTGCATTTTATTAACAACAGATTCTCCACGTTGCTAGGTCTAAAATGGTCTTTTTAAGTGAGTCAAGACGTAGATGACTGAGGATAAAATGTACACTTTTTTTTATATAGTGAAATAAATGCGTCATGGTTGGTAAAGCTGTGCTACTCCAAGCCACATGCCCCCCTCCCCCCACCGTTCTGATCACATTTCACATCACCACAGAAAGACAAAGATAGCCAGCTTCCAGAGTTCGATGACTGGGTTAGCTACAGCACACATTACTGAGAGGGAGAGAAAAACAAAAAGCAGGCAGTTTTTGGCTGCTCAGTCAGCAAGAGATTGCAGGCTGCTGTTCAGTGCAGAGAACAGACCTACATTACCACATCCAATAAGGTTGTAGCACAGGCTGTCACAAAAGGATTCCCTCAACTAAGTGACAATGCAACCTGCATTAAACTAAACTGTGTAAATAATCATTTTAAATTTTGCTTTTGTATCCACATTTTTATGACACACATATCTGCAAGAGGAATTCTCACAGGGATGACAATAAGCCAAAGTTTAATATACAAGAATGTGTACAATGTGTGGCATGCGTGCAGAGGGAATGCAATAACAAGAAGTCACGGAGTCCTCACTGTAGCCTGATGGTAAGCTATAATGTATCAGTCCTGAGTGGACACCTAGACCCTGAGAGTGTGTTATGTAACTGCGTTGTTGTTGGCAGAGTAAAGTCAGGTAGCCTGGCTTCAGGCCTCAGTTATTCAAGACTGCAGAGGTTTCTCCAGATTAGTTCACCTGCATTCACCTAAACGAGATTACACCATTTGTGCAGTTCAAGATTAACAAGTTATATTTAATCAGCACAGGCAGACAGTGCTCTATAGCAAACAGTTTCAAAAGCACTGCAATGTGTTACAGTACACTCACTTGAATTATTTCAAGAAAATGAAATGAATTTATATAGTTTATGCACCAAATCACAAATGAGCTTTTCTTCCTTTTCTTTAAAAAGTAAATAAATGAAAGAGGCTCTGCTACCACATACACATTTAAATATGCTGGCTCACTCTTCTCACTGCAGCTTGATGCCAACAAGGATAAGCAAAAATAAATAACTCATCAATAAATAAATATTTGTAATCCTTAGTGATGCTTGCTCAGTTGTACCTCTATATGACGTGGACGCTTGTTTGACTGCAACGCATTATAAAAAAGTTTAATAGCTATAAAAGGGCGAGCCTGACTAGGAGCTCCATATCCCTGCCAGGTTTTTGTGCGGTTAAGTTACCATATGTTTAGATTTAGCCAGCTGGCAAAATCTGCCATCGACAGGCTTCAAACGCCACAAACCTGTAATGAAAGATACATTATGCTTCATTTACTGGTATATTTCATTCCTGCCCCTGATATACAACGTCGTCGAAAAAAAGTTTCGTTATGCGACTGCGATTTAATGTTTAATGTTAAACGCTCAGCTCGTGAAACTTGTCTAGTGACGAGTGCATTCATCGATGTGTGATTACCACTTTCCTAATTTGGTAAGCAACATTAGTTTGAAAAGAAAAAAAATGGACCAGGTTGGGCAGCAGAACATACTAACGTAGAGCTAGCATTAGCTAATCAGTGTCGAGCTCAAACAACAGGTTTTTATGTTAAATCAGATTTGTCAGCTCGTAAAGCCAACCCAGAACATAAGACCGAGGCCTCATTTATCTACTGCAGTTAATTAATTTAGCGAGACCCGGCTAATATGAGTAAAAAAAAAAAACAGTAGAAACTCGCTCTGTCAACAGCTTAGCTAACTTTGTAGCTTTAGCTATGCGTGGCAGTGGAGACTTCCTAGCCGATTAGAGCGGCGTCGGCGTGAGAGCCCTTAGCTGTGAAAAAGACGCCGTTTTACTCACCGTACAGTTTTGGTAGGTCTCTATCGCCCTCAGTGCTGTCTCAGTCAATTTTACATGTAATACGGTGACTCTTTCTGCGCTTTGTTGGCCACAATTTAATCCGTATCTCCCATCCTCGGAGAGCGCCGCCATCTTTACCAGCCCTCCACCATCGTCCCTCTGAAGGCTGGAGGAGCATTTAGCAGCCTAGGCTCACTGTGACGGGGAGGGATCACTTACTGCCCCCCAGCACTGACACCAATGAATGAGTTCACTTGTTAGCCTGTTATTTTTCTTTTTCTCAACTTTCATCACGGTGACTTTTAAGTGCATCATATATTATTATATTGTATAAGACTTTTGGGATGCATAATGTATTTCCTATATTATTTAGGTGTGCTCAATATAGCCCATTCACTGCTGGAGTTTTGCTGTGGATTTAAAGAATCAAGACTGGATGGGTTATGTTTGGTCTTTTATCTCTATAAGGAGAAAATTTCCAGTTTGTAGTTCCCCTTCTGTGTAAGCCCGTAACCTCTTTCAATTGCACATTCTTCCTCTGTCTGCTGTGTTTTGCTGACACGGTGAAACTAATTCTAACCTACTGAAACTGTTAAAGGTAGCAGCTGCAGCCTATACTTTCCTTTCAAATAACTTTACAGTAGTTATTCTTTATTTCAGCTACCTCTGGACCTCTTGGAGCTATAAACAGCCATACTGGCCTGTAGCTTGATAATCTTTTGGTGGTGCCTTTAATGATATGGCATATAAGATAACATCAGTGCAATAGGCAGAAGTCTCTCACCCCCCCCTGAGCTGGACCACTATCTCTCAGTGTCAGTCCCCTTGAATGGTGATTATTGGCTTAGCCTCAGGCAGGGTGGGAAGGCTTGTGTGAATCCAGCAGATTACCATAGCTCTTCACCCCACCCATCCCTCTGAGTAGTTACACACACTTGCAGACGCGCATGCTCGAACAGAGGCCTTTAGAACCTATACATCAACCCAGTGCCAAATTAATTCTTTGCATTTCTCAAAAATAAACGTATCTGTGCAGATATAAAATTTCTTTAACCATGAATTATTTCAGTAGTGTGCTCATTAATGTCATTGACTGTAACCTACCTTTATCTCCCTGGCTGGGCAGAAAGCTGTGCTTCTGAGCATTACATAGCCTGTTCTGTGGCTTCTCTTGCATCAAATACATGCAAATTTGAAGTGCAAGGTCGGTTTAAATCTTGTTCTGCTCTACTTTGTCTGACAGGTTACCTGCTGTGGAAACAATTAAATGAAGATAGGACTACTTGATTTTAGAGCTTCTGTGTTTACAGCGGCCTTAAAGGTGTCACCTGAAGCTTAGGGATACCTTAAAATTACACAGCCTTTGTTTCAGGATAAACATTAAACATGTGATGCTTAAGTTTGTTACCAGGAACACAAAAATAGTTTAAAATGATATATATATATATATATATATATATATATATATATATATATATATATATATATATATATATATATATATATATATATATATATATATATATGAGAGAGGGAGAGAGAGAGAGAGACTTGCTGCTTTTGTTCCTGGATTACTCTTACATGACAGCATTGTGTAACATCAGGCAACTTCTTCTATCTTACTCATGATGCAGAGTAAGTGCAGAGGTTAATTATTAATGAATGCATGATTTGGCCAGGCTCCAATTTTGATGCTAAACAGAGGTAAATGTTTTAGTGACTGGAGTCTGGAGCCTACAATCAATAACAGTGATAAAGATGCTCCTATTCTGTGTAGATCAAAGGGTTTACATTTTTTTTACATTTTTTTTGTTTACATGATTCAACCTTTGAATCATTCTCATGTGATCTTTTACTATACTGCTAATGAAGAAAACACCATCAAGTAGTGTTAGCACTCACTAAACTCTTCAGGGCCCAGTTTTTATCTGTGGTTATATGATAGGAAGAAATGCAGATATTGTTAATGGCTGGAACTATTAACAACACTGATGGCTGAACGATTTGTCAATAATGTGTACAATACATTTACTTTGAAACACTGAATATAAAAGTATGAATGCTTTTGCCACAGAGAAGCAGACTGAAGAAATAAAATGCAAGTTTGGTTAAGGAAATGGCAGGTTGGCTGGAGAGTGATATGATCCGTGATAACTTATCTTGGCCTGTTGGGATGCTATTTCAACAGAATGAAGTATTTCTGCAGCTGGAGAACTAAACTGTCAAAGCTCTAATTTTTATGTGAAATATTTTGTTGCACCATCATCAGATGTTCTCCGGCAGTTTAGCTTACTTCATAAGTGAACTGTAGTTGACACTAATAGGAAAGCAGAGATACAGTGTCTCACAGCAACATCCTGGGCTGGGTTTTATCCAGATGCTTGAGATTTCTTCTTTAGCACAGACACGTGGAGGCTAGGTGAGCCTCTTGGTTTTACAATTCTGTGCAAGTAGATACCAGATCACATGTCAGTTTTTTAATTGTATTTTTTTTGCCTTTATGCACACTTCACAGATAATCCCTGTAATAAAAATATGCAGGACTTTGATATACGGCAAGAGGAACCTCATCCTTCACCATCAAGTCACTCGCCAAAGTCATTGTAGAGATTACTGATTGAAGCTTGCTTTGCAACGGAATCAGGGAGGCCACTGATAACTTAACCATTTAAACAGGTGATTTTGCATTTGTGTAAAGGCAGCCCAAGGAAGAATATCAGTTTAAACCCTACTTTATATTATTCTCACATGAGTGATTTCCGTGTTGTCTCTGTTTTTGCTTAAGGTTATACTGCTGCTGGAAATATGCTTTCTCCATGGCTACCAGTAAACCATATGAAATGGATTAAACCAGTAATTCTTTAACCTGCTTTGCACAGTGGCACGAAAAAGGGGTACAACAGCATGAAGGTAACCTAAGCAGCAAACCCTTTATACTGTAACAGAGGTGTTAAAATCAAAATATAGCAGGGACTGGTTTCAGAAAGACATTTTTGGTTGATCTGTTGTTTTGGTGATTGTATGTTAATCTAGTGAAGGCTATACAGATTCATAAAATTATACATTTTCACTTTTTAGAGCCAAAGAAGAAATAGGTTTGCATTGTAACAGTTAATGGCAGTAGCTGTGGTATCAAAAAACAAAAAACTACTCAAGATGGTAAAGACTGGGACAGTTTTTAAAGCATTACTACTACTACTAATCTTAGTGAAACCAGCCCCAGATGTTGAGGAACTCTGCAGCTGGAAATCACATTGTGCTCTATGCATATGTCGATATGTGAAAGCAGGGAGTTGCGAGACAGACATTTACAGTTCGCTGAGTAATGTCGTTCCAATTTGAATACCAGTAATGAATCTAAAAGCACGCAGGTAGCAAGCTGTGATGGTTTGTATCACAAGATTATTTTAAGTCCACCTTCAACTTCACTCCACGTGGCGGTCTGGCCCCGAGGACAGATTCTGTTGGCAGTGAGAAGAAACCATCTGCTGCTGTTTAACCCTCCCATTAAAACACAGCACACATGGAAAAGAAAGCAAAGTGAGAATGTGGAAGTGTGTGTGTGTGTGTGTGTGTGTGTGTGTGTGTGGGAGAGAGAACGAGGTCAAGCCACAGACAACACAAAACAACCACTATCAGATCCTTTGAGTTTGCTTTTTACTCTGAGTGTTAAATGAAAAGAGAAAAAAAAGGTAACAGCCGGTAGTGGAAAGTTCAGTACACCCTGAAGCATTTTCAAAACATTTTTCTCTTATGAAGCTCACATTTAGACACATGTAATTTGGACAGAACATCCTGTTGGATCCATTTTCAGCCACCTGATCTTTAAAAACCTTGAAACAGCAGCTCTTCTAGTTAATGATTGGCCACTGCGGGGAAAAGTGTGCACTTACACTGTTGACTCTTATCACTGCTGACCACAAAGCCAATGGAGCAGTATCTCTGAGGCTGACATTAATGGAGTGGACAGGGCTTTCGTTTAAAGAGACAGGTCAATTTCTTTTTGTCTGCTGTGGCTGAGATAGGGGGTGCAGGGAATCGCTGTTCACCCAGATGGATCTTTAATTCAGTGCAGATTGTGCAGTTTGCTTTAGCGTGATTGCAGGCTGTCTTTATTGGCTTATAGAACAAACAATTAAATGGAAAATGGGAAGTTAACTACAGTGTCGTGCTTCTCCATTATCTTTTCTCTCCATCTCCTGTCCTATCATAACAGCACTTGTTAAAGGTTGACCAGATGTAACACTAGAAACAATTGTCCTTCATGTACATTTACGGGTTTGACTAGCAGAACATTCCCGTCTTTCCTGTTTTTTAAATTCAACATTTGTGTTCCTCCCTCTGCTTATTATCATAAGACTCACATTGCCTCCCCAAGGAGACTAGCCTCTGTACAGGCACATGAGCAGCCAGGTCAGAATCCCACCAGCTGTACTCTGGAGACAGCACGCAGGTTGGTCTGTGGTCAATCAGGTAGCGGTTCAGGTAGCTCTCCTCTAGGCCCCTAGTCGTTACCCCGTTAGCTTGGTCCTGAAGAATGAGCAAAGAACAAGCGCGAGCCAGTTTGTACATCTCAGATACCAGCCCGCCATAAAACTCAGAGGTGTAGTAATAGTCCCCTTCATCCTCCTCCACATAAGCTGATGAGCCTTCATCGACCTCATAGGGGTAAGCATTTCTTGGCATCCCAAAGAGTTCTGGGTGCAGTGTAGCCACCAGGTCTCCAAGGATTTCCTCTCTCACAGGAGCAACAAACTCCTGGTCAACATCAGCACAGAAGATGTAGTCAACCTCACTGTCAATTGGGTCTCTGATGGCATCGGCAAGCAGGGCCATTCGACGTTGAGCCAACCTTTCCCACCCGGGTAACTCGGCAATAGGAACCACCTTCATCTCTCGCTCAGGCCCCAGCTCGACAGGGGGATCCAGAGTACGTGGATTATCTGTGAGAATGTAGTATGTGACCACCTGACCAGGAAGAAAGTGGGTTTCAGCTGAAGAGAGGAAACGCCTGATGAACTGGGCGTACAGTCCCCCACCACGAGGGCCAGCAGACCTACGCGGAGTCCCCGTTGCACAAATTTAGCTCTGCGCTGGGCTGAGTTACGGTTGTCACCCCACACCAAAGGAGCACCCCATGGGGTCTCTGCAGGTGTTAGCGGTTCTGCTCCTCTTGACCACTGCCATGTCTGTCACTTTTCTTCCCTTGTCCATTCCCAAGGGATGAAATATAGGATGAGCCGAGCGTATGCTGAGAGCAGCTTTACGTCCATGAAGGTAATCTGAGTAGGAAACACCAGAACTCTTTTAAACACTGACACTTTTTGTGAAGTACACAGCTGATCTTATATACTACTACTTTGTAACTTTTACCGTGTGTGGAATATTTAGAGGAGATATTGATTTATGACAATCTGTTCCAAGTGAATCAAATGCAAAACCATATTTTTCAGTAGAGGTAAGGTAATTAAAAGCATATGTTTTACTAAGCATGCAGCTCAGTTGAGGTTACTCTAAAACTAGATGAGGTTCTACTGTATACTTTTCTAGGTGCATACAGCATCCTTACACAAAGAGGTAGAGCCGAACATATTATTCTGTGCACTTACAGACGATAGAGAGACAGAGAGAAAACAGCACAGGACTAGCTGTATTCAGCAATACGTAG
>JAMQGT020011805.1:0-55530 GCA_024447675.2 Pterophyllum scalare
CCTTTTGAGCTAGTACAGCCATGAGTCTTCTTGGGAATGATGCAACAAGTTTTCCACACCTGGATTTGGGGATCCTCTGCCATTCTTCCTGCAGATCCTCTCCAGTTCCCTCAGGTTGGATGGTGAACGTTGGTGGACAGCCATTTTCAGGTCTCTCCAGAGATGCTCAGTTGGGTTTAGGTCAGGGCTCTGGCTGGGCCAGTCAACAATGGTCACAGAGTTGTTCTGAAGCCACTCCTTTGTTATTTTAGCTGTGTGCTGAGGGTCATTGTCTTGTTGGAAGGTGAACCTTCGGCCCAGTCTGAGGTCCTGAGCACTCTGGAAGAGGTTTTCTTCCAGGATATCTCTGTACTTGGCCGCATTCATCTTTCCTTCAATTGCAACCAGTCGTCCTGTCCCTGCAGCTGAAAAACACCCCCACAGCATGATGCTGCCCCCACCATGTTTCACTGTTGGGATTGTATTGGGCAGGTGATGAGCAGTGCCTGGTTTTCTCCACACATACTGCTTAGAATTAACACCAAAAAGTTCAATCTTGGTCTCATCAGACCAGAGAATCTTATTTCTCATAGTCTGGGAGTCCTTCATGTGTTTCTTTCATATGTCTTGCACTGAGGAGAGGCTTCCGTCGGGCCGCTCTGCCATAAAGCCCCGACTGGTGGAGGGCTGCAGTGATAGTTGACTTTGTGGAACTTTCTCCCATCTCCCTACTGCATCTCTGGAGCTCAGCCACAGTGATCTTTGGGTTCTTCTTTACCTCTCTCACCAAGGCTCTTCTCCCACCATTGCTCAGTTTGGCTGGACGGCCAGGTCTAGGAAGAGTTCTGGTGGTCCCAAACTTCTTCCATTTAAGGATTATGGAGGCCACTGTGCTCTTAGGAACCTTGAGTGCTGCAGAAATTCTTCTGTAACCTTGGTCAGATCTGTGCCTCGCCACAATTCTGAAGAAAATAAGAACAACCCCAGGTTTGTTTTCAGCACTGATAGCCAGTGCTGACAGATAGAGTCAGAGCTCTGTAGAGCCGAGTATTCCTTTCACTAATTAAGTCCAATCAGTTTAATTAGACTTCAGCTGAATTTCTTTGACGAAGGAGTAAACATTTTAAAGAGCATTAGAGGAAATGGACAGTGGGATTCAAAACCGATGCTCAGCAAAGGATTTGATCTTCATGTTCGGCTGCTTTCAGCACTGCTGGTATTAATGAATTTCAGACTCTTTGGCTCCAGTTGATCTTTTGTCGAGTTGAACTTCAATGAGTGTACATTCCTGCCAAACCAGCAACATGTTTATTAGATCCCATTCCTACTAGACTGTTCAAAGAAGTCTTTCCAATTATTGATGCCTCAATCTTAAATATGCATCAATCTGTACTTTATTAGGTGGCTATGTACCACAGGCCTTCAAGGTGCGCAGTACATTACACACACGCTACTTAAAAAGCCAAATACACTTGACCCAGACTGTACTTAGCTAATTATACGTTCGTCCATATCTACTCACTGTCAGGGTGTGGGGTAGGTGGTGTGGCCTGTGTGTTCTGTTTCTTCTCTCCGTAGGCTGGGTGGCTGGGCTGTCCTTCGCTGGGCGGAGCTGGGGGCTGTACTCAGCTGGCGGGCGCACCGGATGCTCATCCATGGGAGATTACCTCTGCTCTTAAGACCAGCTGAATCCCCCAGTCTTCGCCGGAGTATTGTTACAACCACCCGGTAACAATCTTGGAGCCTGCCCTTGCCTGTTCCAAGCTGAGTTCTCTATTTCTTACCTCTATCACCTGCCTCGCCTGTTCCCAGGTCCCAGACGGGCTTCCCGTGATCTTCCAGCCTCCCAGCCTGCCTGCCCTCCCGGACCACCTGTTCCGCATCACCTGCCCCCCTCACCTACTGGGACAGTTCCTGCCAACATCTCCGTAAGCCAGTTCCACTCATCTCTTCCTCCTAGCCTCGTTAAAGCCTGCCTCTCTGTCGACTCCGCTAACCGCTGTCCCTCTCCTTAGGTCCCTCTCCCGTGATCCCTGTACTGCGGTTGCGGCGTCATCAGTGTTGCTCCCCTTAGCTGTGTGTTCTTTAGTCTAGTGATTTGTTTTGTATGTTCTCCCGGGCTTGGCGTTGTGCCTTTTGGTTCTGCCTGGGTTGAGGTTTTTGGATTTTGTTTTAGTTCCTTTGTGCCTTCAGCAATAAAGTTGTTTTGAGTGAGTCCTGCCTCTCGCGTCCTGCGTTTGGGTCCACCCCTTCCCAGCACACAGTCCCCCCACTCGTGACAATCTGTCCTCGCCACAATCCTGAAGAAAATAAGAACAACCCCAGGTTTCTTTTCAGCACTGTAGCCAGGCTGACAAAGAGTCAGAGCTCTGTAGAGCTGAGTATTCCTTTCACTTTAACTAGTAATGACTTCATGAATTTCTTTACAAATAAAATTTTAGACATTAGAGGAAAAATTATTCAAAACCATCTCCAAGATTTATCTTCATGTTCGGCTGCTTTCAGCACTGCTGGTATTTGTTTAGACTCTTTGGCTCCAGTTGATCTTTTGGAGTTAACTTCAATAGTTACTTCCTCCAAACCATCAACATGTTTATTAGATCCCATTCCTACTAGACTGTTCAAAGAAGTCTTTCCAATTATTGATGCCTCAATCTTAAATATGATCAATCTGTCTTTATTAGGTGGCTATGTACCACAGGCCTTCAAGGTGGCAGTAATTAAACCGCTACTTAAAAAGCCATCACTTGACCCAGCTGTCTTAGCTAATTATAGGCCAATCTCCTCAACCTTCCTTTTCTCTCCAAAATCCTTGAAAGAGTGGTCTGTAAAACAGCTAACTGATCATCTGCAGAGGAACGGTTTATTTGAAGAGTTTCAGTCAGGTTTCAGAATTCATCACAGTACAGAAACAGCATTAGTGAAGGTTACAAATGATCTTCTTACAGCCTCTGACAGTGGACTCATCTCTGTGCTTGTCCTGTTGGACCTCAGTGCAGCTTTTGATACTGTTGATCATAACATTTTATTACAGAGATTAGAGCATGCCATAGGTATTAAAGGTACTGCACTGCAGTGGTTTGAATCATATTTATCAAATAGACTCCAATTTGTTCATGTAAATGGGGAGTCGTCTTCACACACTAAGGTTAATTATGGAGTCCCACAGGGTTCTGTGCTAGGTCCAATTTTATTTACATTGTACATGCTTCCCTTAGGCAGTATTATTAGAAAGCATTGCATCAATTTCCATTGTTATGCAGATGATACTCAGCTTTATCTATCCATGAAGCCAGATGACACACATCAGTTAGTTAAACTGCAGGAATGTCTTAAAGACATAAAGGCCTGGATGACCTCTAATTTCCTGCTACTAAATTCAGATCAAACTGAAGTTCTTGTACTCGGCCCCACAAATCTTAGAAGCACAGTGTCAAACCAGATACTTACTCTGGATGGCATTACTTTGGCCTCCAGTAACACTGTGAGAAATCTCGGAGTCATTTTTGACCAGGATATGTCCTTCAATGCACATATTAAACAGATATGTAGGACGGCTTTTTTACATCTGCGCGATATTTATAAAATTAGAAACATCCTTTCTCAGATTGACGCTGAAAAGTTAATCCATGCATTTATTACTTCTAGGCTGGACTACTGTAATTCATTATTATCAGGCTGTCCTAAAAACTCCCTGAAAAGCCTTCAGCTGATCCAAAATGCTGCAGCTAGAGTACTGACAGGGACTAGAAAGAGAGAGCAGATTTCTCCCATATTGGCTTCTCTTCATTGGCTCCCTGTTAAATCTAGAATAGAATTTAAAATCCTTCTCTTAACATACAAGGTCTTGAATAATCAGGCCCCATCTTATCTCAAAGACCTCATAGTACCGTATCACCCCAATAGAGCACTTCGTTCTCAGACTGCTGGCTTACTTGTGGTTCCTAGGATACTTCAGAGTAGAATGGGAGGCAGAGCCTTCAGCTTTCAGGCCCCTCATCTGTGGAACCAGCTCCCAGCTTGGATTCAGGAGACAGACACCCTCTCTATTTTCAAGATTAGGCTTAAAGCTTTCCTTTATGATCAAGCTTATAGTTAGGGCTGGATCAGACGACCCTGAACCACCCCTTAGTTATGCTGCTATAGGCCTAGGCTGCTGAGGGGGGTCCCATAATGCACTGTTTCTTCTCATTCACCTTTATTTACTTGTTTATACTTCACTCTGTATTTAATCATTATTATTAATCTCTGTTTCTCTTCCACAGCATGTCTTTTGTCCTGTCTCTCTCCACTCAGCCCCAACCGGTCGCAGCAGATGACTGCCCCTCCCTGAGCCTGGTTCTGCTGGAGGTTTCTTCCTGTTAGAAGGGAGTTTTTCCTTCCCACCGTCACCAAGTGCTTGCTCATAGGGGGTCGTTTTGACTGTTGGGTTTTCTCTGTGTTATTGTAGGGTCTTTACCCACAATACAAAGCGCCTTGAGGCGACTGTTTGTTGTGATTTGGCGCTATATAAATAAAATTGAATTGAATTGAATTGTCTCTGAGCTCCTTGGGCAGTTCCTTCCACCTCATGATTCTCATTTGCTCTGACAGCACTGTGAGCTGTGAGCTCTCATATAGACAGGTGTGTGCCTTTCCTAATCAAGTCCAATCAGGTTAATTAAACACAGCTGGACTCCAATGAAGGAGTAGAACCATCTCAAGGAGGATCAGAAGAAATGGACAGCATGGGAGTTAAATATGAGTGTCACAGCAAAGGGTCTGAATACTTATGACCATGTGATATTTCACTTTTTCTTTTTTAATAAATTTGTAAAAAATTTCTACATTTCAGTTTTTTTTCTGTCAAGATGGGGTGCTGAGTGTACATTAATGAGAAATAAGGTGACCTTTTTGATTTTAGCAAATGGCTGCAATGAAACAAAGAGTGAAAAATTTAAAGGGTCTGAATACTTTCTGTACCCACTGTATACTGCATATATGTATGTGTGTCTGCATTTGAATATGCATTTATATGTATTTTACCACAGTCATAAGTTGCTTGAAAGACTTGGAAAATGTACTGAATGGGTTTGAAAAGTGCTTGAATATGACTGGAAAAGGTCTTGAAAGCAGTTTTTTCATTCCACTGTCAGAGCTATAACAGTCTCATATTTTGCGACAAGGAGACTCATTACAAGCACCTTGAGGTGACTGTTTGTTGTGATTTGGTGCAATATAAATAAAATTGGACCGAATCAAAACATTTTTATTTAAATCTTTCTCAAAACCTAATACTTTTTTTTTTTCAATCGGTGCAATTCAGACTTTTGAATTCGGAGCAAGAACTGGACAGAGACCATTTTGGTATGAAATCCTATTCAGAATGTTCTTAACCCTTTATAGGGCACTCACTGAAATACAGTGTTAATGGGGGGACATTGTGACATTTTTCAAAATGTTTCATTTTCATGTAGAAAGTTACCATATTTTTTTCTGTTGTAAAAAATAAACAAAAATTCTAAGAAGTGTATATGTAAAAAAAAATACAAGAAAAACAAATATATGGTGAAAGAATTGGACAATTTGTAAGATCCTATCTCCACGATGGCTATCACATACATTCAGGACAGCACCATCCAGAGGCTTTTAACCCAGTTGAACCAGAGGACCTAGTTATGTCTCAAAATGTCTGCAGAGTTAACAAAGGACAATCAAGAATAATTGCCATCAAAAACAAAAGTTTTTACTATATATCGCCAGACTCCCAGTCTTTGACCTCATTCAGCAAACGGCACAGGATATAAGGCACATCATTCTTGAGGGTGTTGCACTCATGGAAATTAAATGTGTGTTAAAATTCTTTGTTCTCTCTGTACGGATGGCGTTGGATGTGTTCAGTTCAGCCATGCAGAGTTTTCCTTTGTCACAGAGAGACCTATGTGACACACCCTACCCTATCAGTGTCACTAATTTGGCATCTAATGACAATAAAGTGAAACAGTCCTCAGGACAAATGCTGATATGGTTGAAGATCATGTCGTTTCTGCTCAACAGTAGACAGAAAAATGAATACATGCAGGTTTTTTGGACTTAATTGAGATGGTTCCGATACTTTTTGCCCCTGTTTTATCTGTACAGAGTGTGTTAGGACTGAATAATATGATTGAACAGCATTTGAAAATAATATAATACCTAAGCAACATTACTTGTTGCATCTTGCTGCTCAGACTCTTTATGTGGGACCTTTGATAAGGAACATGTGCATGGATTCCAATCAAAGCACTGATGTTTTAAACAGTGGTCATCTAAAGTGAACTTCAGAGATGTCTGTGAGTCACCTGTGAACCATAATCAGCTTTCTGAATGCTGCCAAAATGAAATGGGCACTGAGCATCCAATATTTGTACATAAGAAAGAACTGGGTCGTGTCTCTGAAGGGACAAATACTGAGTACAGTGCAGCAGAGAGGAGAGATTTTTGGGGACAGGTGGCCTACAACATGGAGTCAAATTCAAGTGTTTATTCTCAGTGGGAACAAGTCCATAAGTGAAAGGTCTCTAATAATCAGCAGTGTGAGTGACACAGCTCCTGTTTTGGACTCATTAAAAACATCGATGTGGTAGACAGTTCATTCTACGGTTTGAATACCAGCTTTATGAGACGCTGGGCTCGAATCAGATCTTTGAGCATATGAAACTGTAGTGCCTAATCTCACCCAGCAACAGAGTTTATTGATGCTGAAGAGCTGCTTGATCCTCCATCATATTATCCAGTCAGTTTCAAAAGCAGTGTGCATGTTCTGACAAAATATAACCTTGATGATTTCATTGAACTTAAAGATTGAAATGAAACAGTGGAAGATGTGTTATTTATTACCTATGTTGTGGCAATGGATTTTTACTACATATGATGTTCCACTACAGCTTTGTAAATATTGTAAATAAATGTGTTAATGATGGGGCAACAAAAGTCTAAGTGATTTATTACTGGGAGGCCTTAAAATAAGCTTTCACAACTAAAAATGGTTATGAAATGTACAGTATGATCTCAAACAGTGTCTCAGTGACAGAATTTACTCTAAAATGTATATAAAGTAACTAGTTAAAGGATTTAGTGACAAAGTAAGAAATAAAAGAACTATGTTCTCAAAACAAAGTTTAATAATCTTACACATTCAGCTCTTGCTTAGTATATCACTCTCAAAACAAGATTAAAACTACTTTTTTGCTGAATATAAGATTATGAGACTTAGTCAGTGTTTGCAGTGTGATGTTCTCCACCACATGAAGCTGCTTCTGTTTTGGAGCTCCTCAGAGAGCTAGCTTGGTTAGATGCTCGCTAATTAGACTTCAGCGCTGGGTCTTTGTGGAGCTTCTGTACTCAACCTACGCAAATGGCTGACATTGTGTCCGCTTGTGTAGCTGGATTATGCGTTAATTACCTTGTGGTCATGTGCCGGTGTTTATACGTGGTGTCGGCTGGGGCTTTTTCCCCTGTTTGGGTTTCTGTGCGTTTCTCAGGTGGACTTTGATGTTGGGTTTTTGTCCGCTTGGGAAATGTTCCGCACATTTTTCATCATCCACAACACCACACTGGCTTCTATCTGTGCTATTGTACTCAAAGAAACCCCAAAGGGGACTCTGCTGCTTTCTCGGCAGATCGTTGCCCTTACTTTGTGGACCAGAGCGGTGAGCACACAGTTCCTGTATGGGTGCTTTCAGCTTAAACTGCTGGAGTGGAGAAAAAATTATTTCATATCAATCCACAAGGCTTTTAAATAAAATAATCAAAACGAGATCATTTTATCTGTAATTTCAGTTTGTTTTAGTTAGTTTTGCAAACTCACAATATAGTTTCAGTTAGTTATCTTTTTCCTTTTAATTATGGTTTTTATTTATTTCAGTTAATGAAAATGTTTTTTAAATTTCACTTTTTGTTATTTTGTTAACTATAATAACCTTAATCAGCACTCAGAGTGCAGTGGGTCCTGTGTCCAGATGCTTTTCATCAATCACAGCTTTACTTTCAACACACACACACACACACACACACACACACACACATTCTTTCTTTCTTTCTTTCTTTCTTTCTTTCTTTCTTTCTTTCTTTCTTTCTTTCTTTCTTTCTTTCTTTCTTTCTTTCTTTCTTTCTTTCCCGGGTCCTGTTTGATTTTTGTGTTTTCTTGCAAGTACCCAGTGTGTTTTTCCTGCTTGCACTCTGTCCTTTTATTCTTGCCATTTCTCCCACCCCCACCCCCACCCCCTTCTTTTTCCCACTCTGTCTCTCTTTTTCTTTTCTCTTCCTGCCTGTCAGCTCTGGTATTGCTGTATTGCTCACATACTCACATGAATAATAATAAAAACGAACAAATAAAGAGAAAAGAAAAGGAAAAACACGAACAAGAGGAGCCCATAAAGAGTTTATAAAGCTCATCTTGGACAAGCAAACGTGTTTGGCACAATCGTGCATTCAGATCATGATTCTGATTGCAAAAGCTGCCAAACAGGACATGTTATTAAGCAGAAAAAAAAGCACACAGCAGTGTCTGCACTTCCTGCAACTCCTGAAAAGAACAACCTGTGTGCAAAGCTCCTGATTACTCTGTAGTGCTCTGCAATAAGGAGTATCTTGACTTTTGGCCTTACATGTGGCATGGGGGCTGCTCAGCAGTTGACCCTAAAGCCCTACAGGGGTTCAGAAAATCAGCGCAACAGATCAGATCTTCCCTCACCCAAGGACCTCCTGGAGTATAGAACTTCACAAAGGACACTTCTCACTCTGGTCTTCACCCATAGGTAGGTCAATTAAATCACACAAAAACAGACTGTTGGCGAGTTTCTGCCCCAAAGCCATCCAATAAACGGCAATCCTGTGACACAAATTACAAAGAATAATGTACATTCCTATGTGTGCAATATTCTTTTAAAACTGTACCACTGACAAACACGCCCCTTTTTCAGCACTTGACCTGTGGAAGGGGCTGGCTGCTGTTTCGGGTACCAGACCCTGTTCTCAGCTTATGCTGGCCTCTCACAGCTTTGGTTGCCTTTTGCCTCTGATTCTCTGGGGCTCCTGCCTCTTGGCCCTGGGTAATCCATCTGGGCCTATCTCTTCCTTCTGCTGGAGTGGACATGCATTTAAGTTGTCTCTGTCCTTTTCAGGATTCTGGGGAAGCTGTTGGGGCTTCTCACTCTCATTATCAAGTATGTTTTGTGACATGCACACAATACAAAGACACATTCACACACAAAAAGTTTCTGTTTTTCTCTGTCAGGAGCTGTTTGTTCTGTTTTTATGCTTTTTTACAGATGCAGCAGTAGGTGACCGTTTATTTGTGTGCTGTCTTTTCTCTTACTTACACCATCTCTTACACCCAACATCTAACTTAACACTGAAACAACAAGTGGCTCAGTGTTACAACATCCACAAGAAGAAACCGCTATTGCAACTAGATATCAATGAGGTACAACACAAATGCTATGACAAGGGAGATCCAGGACATAAAGTCAGGGAGGCAATATCAGCATCTTCGCAATCCAAGAACAACTGGTACGCTGAATACGATCATGGCTAAGCTGAAAACCTAGACACTCTATAGAAGATGTGAATGCAGCACTACAGACAATCCCTGAAACCAACCAGCTGATTCAATTCAGTACCATTTTATTTATATAGCACTAAATCACAACAAACAGTTGCCTCAGGGGGATTTATACTGTAAGGTAAAGACCCTACAGTAATACAATCTATACAGGAACAGTGATCCTCAAGATGCTTGGCTATAAGATGGACACCAGCCACAAGGAGAAGTACCCTCAATGAAGAAAAAGACTAGAGGTCAGGATCAAAGGACCATGAAGGGAAGTTCACCAGCTAATCACAGCTGCAGAAAGGTGTGATGAATTGAGGAGTGCCTGGGAAGTATAACAAGCTGTCCCCGTCTGAGGCCTTAGAAAGTCAAGCAAAGACTGACATCTTAGCTAACCACTTGAAAAGGTATACCAGAGATGGAAGCCACTAAACCATCCAAGGTGTACTGTCAGTGGCAGGAGCACAATACGCACACAGCAGATCCACCAAGGCTGGAAAAAGAGCAATACTGGAAGAGCATATGGGAGAAGGATGCAACACAGACAGTAACAATCATGCTCAGTGGCTAGTGCCACAGCACCAGAACCTGACATGATTCGCTCACTCAGTTTGAAACAGCAAAACAGAATAAATACATAAATAAATAATAGAATAATTCATATAATAAAGTCACAATCCAGACCATAAAATGGAATGAATGCTAAAATAACATAGTAATACTAAAACTCCTGTAAATGGATTAGCAGCATCAAAGTGAGTAAAAACTGATTGCATATAAAATTATTGCAGAATTGTTGAGTTATTTCTCTCAAAATATTTTTGAGGTGTCGAGGTGTCGGACAGCCTGTGGGTATGTACTGTTTAGGAATCTGGTCGTTTTTGTGCCAATGCTTCATTATTTAGCAGACTGGCATGGTGAGCACACACACACACACACACACACACACAGTGATGTGCCGTATGGTGCCCACAGCTAAAACTGCAGTTAGTTATTGTTTTTCCTTTTAATTACCATTTTTATTTATTTCAGTTAATGAAAATGTTTTTCAATTTCAGTTTTCTTTATTTCATTTATTTTCATTAACGATAATCTTGTGCTCAATCACCTGTAAATTATATGTACATTATTCACTTAGTGTATTTTTAGAAAGTCGCTAGCTTAGCACAGCTAGTAGCTTAGCTCTTAGCGGACTCACTAGCAGCATGGCTTCCTCTCCTGTCCCTCCTGCACTTTCCTGCTCTGAGTGTCACATGTTTAGTTACTCCTCGGCCTCCTTTAGCAGTAATGGTACTTGTAATAAATGTAGTCTGTTTGTAGCTCTGGAGGCCAGGCTTTCTGAATTGGAGACTCGGCTCCGCACCCTGGAAAATCCTATAGCTAGCCCGGCCCCTGTAGTCGGTGCGGACCATGGTAGCTTAGCCGCCGTTAGCTCCTCCCCAGCAGATCCCGAGCAGCAGGGAAAGCAGGCTGGTTGGGTGACTGTGAGGAGGAAGCGTAGTCCAAAACAGAAGCCCCGGGTACACCTCCAACCTGTTCATGTCTCTGACCGTTTTTCTCCACTCGGCGACACACCCGCCGAGGAACAAACTCTGGTTATTGGCGACTCTGTTTTGAGAAACGTGAAGCTAGCGACACCAGCGACCATAGTCAAATGTCTTCCTGGGGCCAGAGCAGGCGACATTCACGGAAATTTGAAACTGCTGGCTAAGGCTAATCGTAGATTTGGTAAGATCGTTATTCACGTCGGCAGTAATGACACCCGGTTACGCCAATCGGAGGTCACTAAAATTAATATTGAATCGGTGTGTGACTTTGCAAAAACAATGTCGGACTCTGTAGTTTTCTCTCCCCAATCAGACCCGGAGCGACATGTTTAGCCGCATGTTCTCCTTGAATCGCTGGCTGTCGGAGTGGTGTCCAAAAAACAACGTGGGCTTCATTGATAATTGGGAAAGTTTCTGGGGAAAACCTGGTCTTGTTAGGAGAGACGGCATCCATCCCACTTTAGATGGAGCAGCTCTCATTTCTAGGAATCTGGCCAAATTTATCAACCCTCCTAAAACCTGACTGCCCAGGGTTGAGACCAGGAAGCAGAGTTGCAGTCTTACACGCCTCTCTGCAGCTTCTCTCCTCCTGCCATCCCCCCAAAACCCCATCCCCATAGAGACGGTGCCTGCTCCCAGACCACCAAAAAACAAACTTAAAATCAGCAGACAACTGTTTAAGCATAAAAATTCAAAACAGTTAAATGTGGATTATGTTGGTTTTATCTTTTACCCAATAAATAAAATGACAAATGTCTAAAATTAAACTCCAGGAAATTATTTAATAAACAGTGGATGAAGCAAGTAATACAGAATTTAATAAATAAATAAATACATTAGACATTAGAAAGTGCCAGACAAATCTCAGTTTATCTTATCCATGAAGGTCTTGCCACAGTATGTCTCTGTAGGCCGAACACATACATCCAAAAATCAAAGGGTGCAGGAACAAAAAACAGTTACAATAGAAGAAGAAAGTCCGCACACCAGAGCACTCCTGGGACAAAAATGTAATCCAAAAGGACCTTCAAACAGTGTAATGTTTCAGGCCACAGACTGACTAGTCTGACTAGTCGAATGTGGCCCGAAAACATTAGCAGTACAATTAAGATGTACAGGAGAGTACATGTCACCACATCCTGTTACTAATCTGAATAAAACTGCCTTGTAATGATTGGGGAAACATCAGGGGAGAAGAGGTGCTTCTTGTATAGGGCTTTATCGCTGATGGGAGAAATCTGAGTCATGAGAAGCAGACACTGGATGAACCAATGACAAAGGCCAAACCACAGCACACAGTGTCTGCTTTGCTTGCAGATAGTGTCAGTATAAAAATGTTATGGTTAGTGAGGAACTTGGCTGTGTTGGGAGGGGAGCAACAGCCAGCTGCAGAGAAGTCTCCCTGAACCGAGAGCCCACGTGTACGTGTGTGATTCTTCTGATTCTTTAATATATTAATATGTCTTAATTTTTTAATTAAAATCTCTCTCTTCCAAGTCCCTGTTAGTAAATGATTTAAAAATTGATCACCATATTGATTTATTCTGCCTTACAGAGACCTGGTTACAGCAGGATGAATATGTAACATGTTCACCCTGCTGTAACCAGGACTTTGCTGCGTTTCCTGCTGTGTGACGCAGTGGTGCACTGTCGGCTCACCTGTGCAGGTCTCCCTCTGCATCTTCTCCTGCATCCTCCTACAATTCCGCTCTTTTCCCTGCACATCGCAGGTGGGGAGAAGAGACACAGGGACATCCGATGTAAGTGAACAAGTCCTCTGCCTCCCACCTCTTTTCAAAGTCCGCTCTTCATTTGGTCATTTTTGGGGGTCAGGCTCACTTAAATGTCTGTGTAAAAAGTGCTGATACCGAGTTGTTTATGTCCGCTGATCAGTGTGTCACTGGAAATGCAGGAAAACGAGTTAGTGCACAGGTCTTGGCCTGCCCTCCAGCTGTTGCACTACATTATGGGATTTGTAGTATAAGTATTGGGAGCGCTATTAATCATAGCCATATGAAATTATCTCGCAGGCTGAATATAATTATATAACAGGCTAGATGTGGCCCGCAGGCCTTGAGTTTGACACCTGTGCGTTAAGCCATTCAGAGGTGGACTTGCTGGTGTGTTTTGCATCATTGTCCTGCTGCATAACCGAAGTGTGCTTGAGCTTCAGGGCTCGAACTGATTGCTGGACATTCTCCTCACCCAATTCGAATGTTATCAGTCCATTAAATGAACGTTATTAGCAGTTGTTTTTATGAAATGTTTTATGCCAGAAATAAAGTTAAGCTTTTTCTTGTCAGTTCACAGAATATTTTCCCAGAGGTCTTAGGGCTCATTTGGCAAATGTGAGACAAGCCTGTGCTGTTTTGGTCAGCTATGTTTTTGCCTCGGAGTGCTTCATAGATGCCATTTTTGCCCTGTGTCACTGCCGTTAAGTGAGGCCTTCACTGTGGTCCTCTGCCGTCCTAAAGCCTTAGAAAATGCTTTGTAAGCCTTTCCAGACCGACGGATGTCACTGACTTTGTTTCTCAGCTTGAGTTTCTTTAGACTGTAGCTCTGTGTGTGTGTGTGTGTGTGTGTGTGTGTGTGTGTGTCGGGGGTCAGTTTGGAAAGCTTTTGACCCTTAAGAAACGAATAAGATCTTCGTGTAATAACTGCATCTTTTATTGGTGCAGGTTATCTTTGTCTAGTATTAAAATTTGATGATCTGAAATATTTAAGGAGAAAACAGGAAGGAGACAAATAATTTTAATTAACAACTTTTTTCTTTAAAATAGAAGTTGTGTAGTTTTAGTACAGATTATAAGGAGTCAGGCCTGAGAGTCAAGATGAATACAATTCCAACTTGAATGAAAGTGTGTGTGTGACTAATGTTTAGTTAAAGCTAAATCCTTAATAAATCTATACAGTAATATAGATGCATGTCACATATAGGCTACAATCATGTGTGTCAGCATTGCACATTATTATTTTCCATTTGTATGTCTCATAATAATTCGCAGTTTGTTACAAGTTTGAGATTATCGCACTTTTAACCACTGGGGGGTGTAATTACCTTTAAAATCCAAAGTTTAGGAAAAACTTGAAATCAGTTTATATCGTTACTTAAGTAAGTCAACTATGTGTGTACTATATGCAGTAGTACTGTGTATAATAGTACACTGGTTGTAATAGGCTTCATGGAGCAGAGAGGGCGGATGGCAGCTGCGGGCCCTCCAGGCATTGGAAAGCGGCTGCTCCGAACCACATGTCGACAAACTGCTCCTGACTGCTGCCTCAGTGTAGCAGAATACACACAATAAAGTCGTATAAATGCACATAGCTCATAGTGAAAGAATATTAAGTGGTCAAAAGACATCCTTCTGAATAATGCTCTGTATGCATATCCACATATTAACTGACTGTACTTTGCAAAAGACCACACACACACACACACACACACACACACACACACACACACAAATCTATGTATACATCTCCACTGGAAATCTACAAACCATCGCAGACAGAACACCGACTGTACTACAGTGAACGCACTCACAAAGCTGCACCACTGTCCTCCCACAGAAAGAAGCTTCTGAGCTCTTTGAGACGTTTGCGTGGTGTTCATGTGCGTGCGTGGGTCGTGCATGTTTAAATAACTGATAAAGTGTATGTCAGGCGCCTTACACACACCATAAAGAAGTCCTGCCTCCAAATGCTTCACTGGAGTCTGCAGAGCTGGCGCAGGAATCACACACTCGGCGAACACTTTGGAATCTGACTGGAATGTCTGCCCTGTGTAACCGTTATCTTGGAACTGATATTTTTCTGTTGAGTTTTGTATTTGGAATTCAGCATTGATTTGAGCATCGTGAGACTGCGGTAGTTGCGGTTGTGTAGCCAAAAAGCTGCATTCCTTCACAGGCTCCGCCAACAGCTGTCCCAGCAAGACTGCAGGCAGCGCGCAGGCGAGAGGAGGGGAATGGACCGAGTGCGGACGCAGTGAGTTCATCAGCGCAGACCTACAGCGGAGACCGTTCCAGAGCAGGATCCAAAGAATAAGAAGAGACGGTCAAACTTTAAGTGTACATTTGTTGGACGGCATGTCTTTTCAAGAGCTTCAAGGCTCTTTTGGAGCGTTCTCTCAACCCACGAAAGCGGAGCGCAGTCGGAATAAAGAGCGACTGCAGGCCAGCCTGGCAGGCTTATGTGAGCTTGAGCTTCTCAAACAGAGACAGGAAAGCAGGGTGCTGAGTGCTCTTGGAATCGCGGACCCTCCGTCTACCGGGCGCCCGCATTGGGGAGCTCTGTGCTCTGAACTTTGCGGTGTGGACGCACCACACGGGAGGGAGAGCTATGGGCTCAAACCCCAAACTGTAAGTTCTATTTGTCTCACGTTAACCTTAATATATTGTTTATTAATAGCACTAATCTCTGATATTAAAGTTAGATAGTCGATATGATAGTCAGCTTCAAAAGTTCCATATGAAGACCACAGATCCCCAACAGGAAAACATGAGGGAAGTCTTTTCTTTTCAGGTGGGATTTCCTCCACAGGTCTGTTTCTTTCTGTTTATTCCACTAGCTGATTTTTAACTGGCTTTGAAATGACTTCCTGCTTTGGACTGTCTTCATGGAACACTCTGACCTTCTTAGGGAAACGTGAGTGCCAAGAACTGCAAATATACAGGCCTGAAGGCCTCTAAGGCATGCATTACCATTTTGGGTAAATTTGGGGGGTGCTTAATTTAAGTATCCATTTCATGTTGAAAACACTGGTTTCTCTTTTGAATTTCAATAAATTATGACACGAAGTGGATAAATAAACGCATAAAGGCAGAGGTCATTATTTTTCATGAAGATTGTCTTGTTATTGTAGGATCATCTTATAATATAGAGCACGTTGAGGCATCTGGTGTAAATAAAACAGGACTGAACTAAACTAAATTGAACACTACACCAAACCATCTTTGACTCTTAAAAACGAATTCCAAAAATCAGCAGATAAGAAGCTGTTCTGTGTTTGGTATTCCAGATGCTTGATATCCTTAGCAGATCCTTAGGAATACAGGCCTTGGGATGCAGTTTGGATTCTTAGTCAAATACCAAGCAATTAGCTTTTAATGATCAACATTGCAACATAATCTATAATGTAGCACTGACCGATCATCTGCAGTTTTGGATTTTAAGGTACACTACAAACCTGCAGGGTTTCGCTTTGGTTTTCACTCACAGACTTTAAGTGTAACTTGTGTTTGTTGTAGCCAGTTTGATGCTGCTCTACTGCTGAGTACTGTAAGCTCAGAGGAAACTGAAACTATGTCAACAGCTTGTGTTTGGTTCACATTTAAAAGAGCCATTTTGATTCTGTGCAAACTTGAAGCTCTTATGGAAATGTGTTAACATCTGAAAGCCAAACAGCTACAAGTTCCAGGATAAAACCAGAGAGCCTGCAGGATATCAGCCTGTAAAACAGCAGTGAGACAAATTTCCTCCTGGAAAAAGATGCAGCAGATGGACTGAATGAACTGACCTCTCCCTGCTGACTATGACTGTGAACAGTGTAAGACTGGCCACAATGTTCAATTCAATTCAAGTCAATATTATTTATATAGCGCCAAATCACAACAAACAGTCGCCTCAAGGTACTTTGTATTGTGGGTAAAGACCCTACAATAATACAGAGAAAACCCAACAGCCAAAACGACCCCCTTATGAGCAAGCATTTGGTGACAGTGGGAAGGAAAAACTCCCTTTTAACAGGAAGAAACCTCCAGCAGAACCAGGCTCAGGGAGGGGCAGTCATCTGCTGCGACCGGTTGGGGCTGAGGGGAGAGAGACAGGACAAAAGACATGCTGTGGAAGAGAGCCAGAGATTAATAATAATGATTAAATACAGAGTGAAGTATAAACAAAAAAGGTGAGTGTATAAAAAGAAACACTGAACATGGGAACCCGTCAGCAGCCTAGGCCTATAGCAGCATAACTAAGGGGTGGTTCAGGGTCACCTGATCCAGCCCTAACTATAAGCTTGATCATAAAGGAAAGTTTTAAGCCTAATCTTAAAAATAGAGAGGGTGTCTGTCTCCTGAATCCAAGCTGGGAGCTGGTTCCACAGAAGAGGGGCCTGAAAGCTGAAGGTTCTGCCTCCCATTCTACTCTGAAGTATCCTAGGAACCACAAGTAAGCCAGCAGTCTGAGAACGAAGTGCTCTATTGGGGTGATACGGTACTATGAGGTCTATGAGATAAGATGGGGCCTGATTATTCAAGACCTTGTATGTTAGGAGAAGGATTTTAAATTCTACTCTAGATTTAACAGGGAGCCAATGAAGAGAAGCCAAAATGGGAGAAATCTGCACTGTCTTTCTGGAGTTTCAAACATGAGTTTCTTCCCATTTACATGAACAAATTGGAGTCTATTTGATAAATATGATTCAAACCACTGCAGTGCAGTACCTTTAATACCTATGGCATGCTCTAATCTCTGTAATAAAATGTTATGATCAACAGTATCAAAAGCTGCACTGAGGTCCAACAGGACAAGCACAGAGACGAGTCCACTGTCAGAGGCTGTAAGAAGATCATTTGTAACCTTCACTAATGCTGTTTCTGTACTGTGATGAATTCTGAAACCTGACTGAAACTCTTCAAATAAACCGTTCCTCTGCAGATGATCAGTTAGCTGTTTTACAACTACTCTTTCAAGGATTTTGGAGAGAAAAGGAAGGTTGGAGATTGGCCTATAATTAGCTAAGACAGCTGGGTCAGTGATGGCTTTTTAAGTAGCGGTTTAATTACAGCCACCTTGAAGGCCTGTGATACATAGCCACCTAATAAAGACAGATTGATCATATTTAAGATTGAGGCATCAATAATTGGAAAGACTTCTTTGAACAGTCTAGTAGGAATGGGATCTAATAAACATGTTGATGGTTTGGAGGAAGTAACTATTGAAGTTAACTCCAAAAGATCAACTGGAGCCAAAGAGTCTAAACAAATACCAGCAGTGCTGAAAGCAGCCGAACATGAAGATAAATCTTGGAGATGGTTTTGAATAATTTTTCCTCTAATGTCTAAAATTTTATTTGTAAAGAAATCCATGAAGTCATTACTAGTTAAAGTAAAAGGAATACTGGGCTCTACAGAGCTCTGACTCTTTGTCAGCCTGGCTACAGTGCTGAAAACAAACCTGGGGTTGTTCTTATTTTCTTCAATTAATGATGAATAGTAAGATGTCCTAGCTTTATGGAGGGCTTTTTTATAGAGCAACAAACTCTTTTTCCAGGCTAAATGAGCATCTTCTACTTTAGTGAGACGCCATTCCCTCTCCAGCTTACGGGTTATCTGCTTTAAGCTGCGTGTTTGTGAATTATGTGAGTCATGTTTTTTTCCCCCTTCCCTTTTATGTAGATCATTGTTTAATTGTTAAACCAGGACTGATAAATAATTGAAGTAATTTCTTCTGTGAAAACTTGAGGGCTATTTGTTCAGTTTCAGCGTAAGATTTGTAAGATTTAAATTGGCACAGATTTCATGGACGTAAATGAAAGAAACAGATTTAACTGCATAATCACACAAGAAGCGAACAACAAGAACTAAAGCGGTGTTACTCACACTGAGGGTCGTAGAGCCACTGCATGGGCATGTGGACGGCCAAAGTTAAATGAATATGAGTTTTGTTAAAAAAAAAATAGATTAGCAACAGTTTCCTGATCTGGTTGTGCTAACCTGAATTTAGCAATATTCACTTTTTAAAATTAGTAATAACTGATAAAGTTTGTGATCGTGGGTTTCCTAAAAGGGGAAAGAGAGAAATATGCCATAACATGAGTTCTAAGTTAAAAAGTAGTCATGCAGCCTGATTTAATTCTCACTAATTTCTCTGTTACAGAGAAATCCAGGCAACTAACAGTGAAATCATTCTCCCGATTTAATCTTTCAGATTTTTTCTTTTGACATCAGCCTGGAACAGGATCGGGCTGGGTTCTCCATTTGAGACGTCTCTGTATTTTCCATGGCCAGCTTCCAGTTCACAACCATGGCTTATGATCCATAACCATTTCACTCCCATTGGTGCTTCATACTCTTCAGCTGATGTGCTTTATTTACCATAAAGCAGTCTGAGGAAACTCAGCCACATGGGGACAAATCATTTTCAAATCGCGGTACTTTGAGACCTGTTGGGACTTATGATGGTTAATGTATGTTAATGCTAAAATTAATCATTCAGCTCTTGCTCAGCTGGGCTTGTGTATTTGTTTGAGTGTGTGTGCCAGTAATGAAAAAAAGGGGACAAAAAAGGCCTTGTGTCTTGTATGAGGTGCGTATGCATGAGGAGAGAGTATGTGTATTTGTTACTCAGCAGGAGCTGTTGATAGCCATGTGACAGCTGACAGCAGCTGGGGAAACAGAGCAACCTTCATGGTGGCCTCCAGCATGTCAGGAGACTAATGAGAGACCATGAGGCAATGTGAGCTCATAATGTGTCGTGTGTTTCTGTGAATGCACTCTGCATTATGTAACATCAGCCATGTTAATCAGATCAGAGTCATGTTGAGGAATGAGAAGAGGTGCATTACATTTTCAAGAACAACAACCTCAGGTAAAACCGATTAGTGAACTCTTTCTCTCTTTAGCAGCTGCAGTTAAGTTGCCCTTGAGCACAGCATTCAACCATCAACAGCTCCACATACTAAAACTCAGAAAGTATGGACTCTGTGAGCTCTTAGCTGTCACTTGGTGTTGGCTCTCACTGCGGTATTGTATCAGTTCCTGTTCCTGTTTCAGAGCACAGTGGTGTTTTGGTGTCTGTTAGCTGGTTAATTTGTATACGTCGATTTATCTGGATAATTGCATATTTCACTGTAATCTTCACCTGTTTTATATAGAGCACACTCTTTGCTTAAATACCAGTATTCTCATTATTCACTTTATTCGTTTTTTAGAAATTCGCTAGCTTAGCGCAGCTAGTAGCTTAGCTCTTAGCGGACTCACTAGTAGCATGGCTTCCTCTCCTGTCCCTCCTGCACTTTCCTGCTCTGAGTGTCACATGTTTAGTTACTCCTCGGCCTCCTTTAGCAGTAATGGTACTTGTAATAAATGTAGTCTGTTTGTAGCTCTGGAGGCCAGGCTTTCTGAATTGGAGACTCGGCTCCGCACCCTGGAAAATCCTATAGCTAGCCAGGCCCCTGTAGTCGGTGCGGACCATGGTAGCTTAGCCGCCGTTAGCTCCCGCCCAGCAGATCCCGAGCAGCAGGGAAAGCAGGCTGGTTGGGTGACTGTGAGGAGGAAGCGTAGTCCAAAACAGAAGCCCCGGGTACACCACCAACCTGTTCACGTCTCTAACCGTTTTTCTCCACTCGGCGACACACCCGCCGAGGAACAAACTGTTTTGAGAAACGTGAAGCTAGCGACACCAGCGACCATAGTCAAATGTCTTCCTGGGGCCAGAGCAGGCGACATTCACGGAAATTTGAAACTGCTGGCCAAGGCTAATCGTAGATTTGGGAAGATCGTTATTCACGTCGGCAGTAATGACACCCGGTTACGCCAATCGGAGGTCACTAAAATTAATATTGAATCGGTGTGTGACTTTGCAAAAACAATGTCGGACTCTGTAGTTTTCTCTGGGCCCCTCCCCAATCAGACCCGGAGCGACATGTTTAGCCGCATGTTCTCCTTGAATCGCTGGCTGTCGGAGTGGTGTCCAAAAAACAACGTGGGCTTCATTGATAATTGGGAAAGTTTCTGGGGAAAACCTGGTCTTGTTAGGAGAGACGGCATCCATCCCACTTTGGATGGAGCAGCTCTCATTTCTAGGAATCTGGCCAAATTTATCAACCCTCCTAAAACCTGACTGCCCAGGGTTGAGACCAGGAAGCAGAGCTGCAGTCTTACACGCCTCTCTGCAGCTTCTCTCCTCCTGCCATCCCCCCAAAACCCCATCCCCATAGAGACGGTGCCTGCTCCCAGACCACCAAAAAACAAACCTAAAATCAGCAGAAAACTGTTTAAGCATAAAAATTCAAAAACAAAATAATATAGTTTCATCAACTGCACAAAAGAATAAAACAATTAAATGTGGATTATTAAACATTAGGTCTCTCTCTTCCAAGTCCCTGTTAGTAAAAGATTTAATAATTGATCAACATATTGATTTATTGTGCCTTACAGAAACCTGGTTACAGCAGGATGAATATGTTAGTTTAAATGAATCAACACCCCCGAGTCACACTAACTGTCAGAATGCTCGAAGCACAGGTCGAGGAGGAGGCGTAGCTGCAATCTTCAATTCCAGCTTAGTGATTAATCACAGACCCAGACAGAGTTTTAATTCTTTTGAAAGCCTGACTCTTGGTCTTGCCCACCCTAATTGGGAAATTCAAAAACCTGTTTTATTTGTTATTATCTATCGTCCACCTGGTCCTTACTCAGAGTTTCTGTCTGATTTCTCAGACTTTTTATCTGATTTAGTGCTCAGTTCAGATAAAATCATTATAGTGGGTGATTTTAACATCCATGTAGATGCTGAAAATGACAGCCTCAACACTGCATTTAATCTATTATTAGATTCAATTGGCTTCTGTCAAAATGTAAAGGAGCCCACCCACCACTTTAATCATACTCTGGATCTTGTCCTGACATATGGCATAGAAACTGAAGACCTAACAGTATTCCCTGAAAGCCCCCTCCTGTCTGATCATTTCTTAGTAACATTTACATTTACTTTAATGGATTACACAGCAGTGGGGAATAAGTTTTATTACAGTAGGAGTCTTTGTGAAAGTGCTGTAACTAAGTTTAAGGATCTAATTCCTTCATTATTATGCTCTTCAGTGCCATGTGCCAATACAGTGCAGAGCAGCTACCTAAACTCTGCTCCCAGTGAGGTAGATTATCTCATCGATAGTTTTACATCCTCACTGCGTACGACTTTGGATACTGTGGCTCCTCTGAAAAGGAAAGCCTCAAATCAGAAGTGCCTGACTCCGTGGTATAATTCACAAACGCGCAGCTTAAAGCAGATAACCCGTAAGCTGGAGAGGGAATGGCGTCTCACTAAAGTAGAAGATGCTCATTTAGCCTGGAAAAAGAGTTTGTTGCTCTATAAAAGAGCCCTCCATAAAGCTAGGACATCTTACTATTCATCATTAATTGAAGAAAATAAGAACAACCCCAGGTTTCTTTTCAGCACTGTAGCCAGGCTGACAAAGAGTCAGAGCTCTGTAGAGCCCAGTATTCCTTTCACTTTAACTAGTAATGACTTCATGAATTTCTTTACAAATAAAATTTTAGACATTAGAGGAAAAATTATTCAAAACCATCTCCAAGATTTATCTTCATGTTCGGCTGCTTTCAGCACTGCTGGTATTTGTTTAGACTCTTTGGCTCCAGTTGATCTTTTGGAGTTAACTTCAATAGTTACTTCCTCCAAACCATCAACATGTTTATTAGATCCCATTCCTACTAGACTGTTCAAAGAAGTCTTTCCAATTATTGATGCCTCAATCTTAAATATGATCAGTCTGTCTTTATTCGGTGGCTATGTACCACAGGCCTTCAAGGTGGCAGTAATTAAACCGCTACTTAAAAAGCCATCACTTGACCCAGCTGTCTTAGCTAATTATAGGCCAATCTCCAACCTTCCTTTTCTCTCCAAAATCCTTGAAAGAGTAGTTGTAAAACAGCTAACTGATCATCTGCAGAGGAACGGTTTATTTGAAGAGTTTCAGTCAGGTTTCAGAATTCATCACAGTACAGAAACAGCATTAGTGAAGGTTACAAATGATCTTCTTACAGCCTCTGACAGTGGACTCGTCTCTGTGCTTGTCCTGTTGGACCTCAGTGCAGCTTTGATACTGTTGACCATAACATTTTATTACAGAGATTAGAGCATGCCATAGGTATTAAAGGTACTGCACTGCAGTGGTTTGAATCATATTTATCAAATAGACTCCAATTTGTTCATGTAAATGGGGAGTCGTCTTCACACACTAAGGTTAATTATGGAGTCCCACAGGGTTCTGTGCTAGGTCCAATTTTATTTACATTGTACATGCTTCCCCTTTAGGCAACAATTTCCATTGTTATGCAGATGATACTCAGCTTTATCTATCCATGAAGCCAGATGAGACACATCAGTTAGTTAAACTGCAGGAATGTCTTAAAGACATAAAGGCCTGGATGACCTCTAATTTCCTGCTACTAAATTCAGATCAAACTGAAGTTCTTGTACTCGGCCCCACAAATCTTAGAAGCACAGTGTCAAACCAGATACTTACTCTGGATGGCATTACTTTGGCCTCCAGTAACACTGTGAGAAATCTTGGAGTCATTTTTGACCAGGATATGTCCTTCAATGCACATATTAAACAGATATGTAGGACGGCTTTTTTACATCTGCGCAATATTTATAAAATTAGAAACATCCTTTCTCAAATTGACGCTGAAAAGTTAATCCATGCATTTATTACTTCTAGGCTGGACTACTGTAATTCATTATTATCAGGCTGTCCTAAAAACTCCCTGAAAAGCCTTCAGCTGATCCAAAATGCTGCAGCTAGAGTACTGACAGGGACTAGAAAGAGAGAGCATATTTCTCCCATATTGGCTTCTCTTCATTGGCTCCCTGTTAAATCTAGAATAGAATTTAAAATCCTTCTCCTAACATACAAGGTCTTGAATAATCAGGCCCCATCTTATCTCAAAGACCTCATAGTACCGTATCACCCCAATAGAGCACTTCGTTCTCAGACTGCTGGCTTACTTGTGGTTCCTAGGATACTTAAAAGTAGAATGGGAGGCAGAGCCTTCAGCTTTCAGGCCCCTCATCTGTGGAACCAGCTCCCAGCTTGGATTCGGGAGACAGACACCCTCTCTATTTTCAAAATTAGGCTTAAAACTTTCCTTTATGATCAAGCTTATAGTTAGGGCTGGATCAGGTGACCTTGAACCACCCCTTAGTTATGCTGCTATAGGCCTAGGCTGCTGAGGGGGGTCCCATAATGCACTGTTTCTTCTCATTCACCTTTATTTACTTGTTTATACTTCACTCTGTATTTAATCATTATTATTAATCTCTGGCTCTCTTCCACAGCATGTCTTTTGTCCTGTCTCTCTCCCATCAGCCCCAACCGGTCACAGCAGATGACTGCCCCTCCCTGAGCCTGGTTCTGCTGGAGGTTTCTTCCTGTTAAAAGGGAGTTTTCCTTCCACTGTTACCAAGTGCTTGCTCATAGGGGGTCGTTTTGACTGTTGGGTTTTCTCTGTGTTTTGTGGGTCTTTACCCACAATACAAAGCGCCTTGAGGCGACTGTTTGTTGTGATTTGGCGCTATATAAATAAAATTGAATTGAAGTTGAATTGTGAGTGAGTCTAGATATATGTATTTACAGTTTGTGCACCTCTGCTGTTATTCAGCATATTATCCAGGCTTTTTCAGCTCTCTGTCACAAAGCCAAATGTAAACATTCTCACAGCGCTGCTCGAACACAGCAGCAAGCCTCTGCTGGTCAGACTGGAATAGAGGGGTTGGGGTATATTGATCTGACCACTCTGATCACTTATTTGTGTCACAGAGTAGCGTTTACCCTGAAGCTGACAGATGCTGGGATGCCAGTAAGAGTGAAAGTCTGACAAATATAAATTATGAGTTCAAAACAGCCATGCCTACAGAGGATTTGTTTAATTTAATCCATATAAATAGTTATGCATACAAGCTGGTAATTGTGAATTTCACACAACCCAAACCTTACCCTTACCACCAAGGAAACATGACACAATGAATTAAACAAAAACACCCACACCACACTTGCAGCAGTGTCTGTAAAAATATTCTGAGTCTGTGCAGTTGGTATAAATTTGATCAGACATGATCCTTCAGATTTACTTGGGAGAGATGTCTGTTTGGGAGAAGATTGGTGTAAAGTGGTTTGGAGACTAAGACGTAACCGCCTGTTCTCAATAAGGGGTGGTGGAAGCCTTCAAGGAATATATGACCGGGGTGATGGAGCATTGGTGAGGTAGTGTAATATCACCTTGATCCAGGTTGAGCATAGTTGGAACCCTAGAAAATGGCTTCATGCAGTCAGGTTTTTTAATTTAATTCAATTTTAATTAAATTTGACCTGATAATAACAGCCAACAGTACACCATCCTAGAAGTAACAAATGGATAAACTAGCTGTTCAGCATCACTCAGATGGGATGCTTCTAACTTTTGAAATTTTCCACAAATGGAAGAAGGCAATCCTGCATAATTGTTTCATGTGCCAGGTGAAGGACATGTCCTGGTCCAAAATGACTCCCAGATTTCTCACAGTGTTACTGGTGATGCCATCCAGACTTGTTGTCTGGTTAGATGTCATGTTTCAAGATTTTTAGGGGGTGTGTGGTGCATGTGACACAAAAGCGGGATTGTGCGACAGTACTGTATACAGTATGTGTGTTTATTCTGCTCCACACGCACATACAGAAACAAATATGGCTGAAATGTGTGGAGCTCTTTTGTAAACATTTAGAGTGAAGACTCGCTAAAAGCTGCTTTGGAGGAAGGACTCAAAGATTTGGCCCTTACAGCTAATAAATAATCCTGTGTGGCGTTCCCATTACTCGACATCTTCGTTTATCTTCTCTGTGATTCATCTGAATCCTCTGCTCTGCTGTGAAAGGGACCAAAGCAACGACAGACACGTACCACAAAAGTGTCCAGCTGAATACTGCAGTATTTATTTATTCATTTATAGGTATGCTGAAGAGAAAAAAACACACACATTTAAACCACAACTACAGTCATAAAAAATATTAACATCGACAGCTGAATACACCATGCTTGATGTATGTAGGTACAAAGCCTACTGGTGGGTATGACTTCTAATATTATAACTCATGACCACAGAACAGTATTTTAATAATGATAATTTATCCTCATAATGGTTTGAAAACATTATTGTAAAGAGCCAAGGCACAAAATAAATGACACTAAATAATAAATATTCAGAGTCTCTGTGCCTCTTTAACTCCTGATTCTGCGATTCACACATGTTCTTTTATCTTAAGGAATTGCTATGTATTAATGTATTCAATAACCTGAAGGGCAACATTTGATGGATTTTTTTTTTGTACTAGGGTGGTTCCAGATTTCTGTTTTAACTGTGAAGTGTGAGTTCGGTCACACATGTGAGCTCTTTGATCAGCTGACCAACTTCTTCAGGTTATCCGTCCCTGTTGAAATAAGTTGGTTTTCTTTAATTCATGGTAGCTTTACCGACTTCATGCAGTGAACTTTTAGGACTGATTTCAATATTTCCCATTGCATGTGTCTGTGGGGGGAATACATGTTATTGATGATGCGTGCTTATGGTCATAGCTGTCTGTGAATATGAAGGTCATTGTAACTTTATTTAAGCTTATTGATGAGATAAAGAATGAAAAAATACGTCGACAATAATACCTCCATTGTATGTTCCCTTGCAGAATAAAGTAGTTGAGCCTCTAAAGAATTCACATGTATTTATTTTATTATTGATCACACAAGTCTCCTTTGGGGTTGTGTCAGGAAGGGTATTTTCTCTTACCGTTCTTTTCTGTGAGTTCTACGTCTGTGTCTCTGTGTATTTCAGAGCAGTCTGCAGTGTACTCCCTGGGGTTTAAGGGCGTCTTTAGAAGAGCAGGTGGCAGAGCTGAAGGTGAATAGTGAGGTCAAATCAACAGATTCCACTGATCTACATTCCAGCCAACTAATTTCAGGTAAAATCATCAACTACGCTTCTCCCAAAAAGAAGTTTGTGTTTGCAACACTGCCACTGTATTACCAAATCTACATTTACCCATCAGCAGCAGTTCTAAATTTGATTTGGTGTTGCTTGCTCTGGGCCCTGGAGTACATTTAACTATGGCCACCAGAGCTTCATATTGCTGAGTATGGGGTCGCAATACTCAGGGCAGGTCTCACTGCGGGAGACGGCCGCCTTTCCAGTAGCTCTGTAGTACTTTGTGTTTCAAACCTCTTTTTCTACTTTTAAGGCCTTTACACACCAGATGTGTAAAACATGAGCAAATGTTTCGTGTTTTCAAAATATTTTTCAGACTCTCCTGTTCTTAATGCAGCCATTCACACAGAGTGCATCATTTCACAGGATGAATTTGCAAATAAACTGAAATATGTGTTAAAGCGGCCATGATGCAGCTTCAGCTCTGGGATCAAACCTTGAAACTCTCCCTGCTGCTGCTTTCTCAGGAGACCTGGATGAACCCGAATCTCTGTTTCTTCCTTCTCTTCTTTAGGAACTAGAGAATCACTTTCCAAGATATTTCATAGAAACATCAGGACCTCATTACATCATTGCTTAATTTGGACTACATTTTTTTCACAGTGCGTTTTATGCAACAAATAATTCCTAAAAATGCAACGCGTCCCGTTTGTATGTAGGTTACATGACAAGTTCTCATCTCAAAGATTCAGAATTTCATTTCATTTTTACGCAACACATCTGGTGTGTAGTAAGATAAGATAAGATAAGATAAGATAAAACTTTAATGATCCCACGACGGGGAAATTTGTGCATTACAGCAGCTCAGTACAGAGAAAAATGAAAGGATGAATAAAAACAAATGAAATAAAATAGAATAGAAAACACTATATACATAAAATATATATCAATATCAATACACATATACGTACATATACACACACACATCAAACACTATATACAGATATCAAACACACTATATACATTTGTAGCCAGGTGTAAAGTACACAGCATACACGGTATGCATTATATGGGTGGGAGTGTAATAAATAAAATGCATATGTGCTGTATGGATAAAGTAGGAGGTAAAGTGTCCAAGTGACTCATGACATCATGATGACATCATGTACAGTCTAACTGCTGTTGGGTTCAATGAGCTGCCAAAGCGCTCCTTCCTGCAGCGAGGGTGTTTCAGTTCTGACTGAAGGAGCTGCTCAGCTCACCCACGGTCTCATGCAGAGGGTGATGGGGGTGTCCATGATGGATGTCAGCTTTGATAACATCCTCCTCTCACCCACCACCACCACAGACTCCAGAGGACATCCCAGCACCTAAAGGCCTTTACTCTCACTTTTATCTTACTTTTATAACTCACATCCCATGGATATTTTTCCCTCTAAAACTTTAACTGGAGCCAGTCTCCTCTCTTACTCAAGAGAAGAATTGCTAATAAGATAAGATAAGATAAGATATCTTTATTGTCATTGCACAGTACAATAAAATTTTGTTGGCGCCATCCTCTAGGTGCCGATATAATAAATACAAGTAGAAATAGAAATAGGATAATTAAGGATCTGGTATTTACAGTGAAAATGGCAATAAATGATTTATTTACAAAAACCTGAGTGCAGTGTGCTGAAGTGGTGCAGAGGATGTGCAAGTGGATGTGAAGCTGGAGCTATAATCTGTAGTGTTTAGTAGTGTGACAGCTCTGTGGTAAAAGCTGTTTTTCAGGCGTACAGTGTCCTGTAGTGCCTCCCAGAAGGCAGGGGGGTGAAGAGGCAGCGTCTGGGGTGTGTGCTGACCCTGGCTGTGACCCACCTGGTGCACCGGGTCCTGTATATGTCCTCTAGTCTGGGGAGCTGGGTGCCGGTGATCCTCTCAGCAGCGCTGGAGAGCTTTCCTGTTGTCTACAGTGCAGCTGGAGTACTACACTGAGATACAGTATGTGAGGACGGACTCGATGGCTGACCTGTAGAAGCTCACCAGCAGCTGTTGTTGGAGTTGCACTCTCTTCAAGCACCTTACAGGAAGTCACCTCTGGAGACCTTTCTTCACCATTGCTGTGGTGTTGACAGTCCAGATCATGTTGTGGCTGATGTTGACCCAGAGGTACTTGATGCTCTGCAGGACCTCCATTCTTGCTGCTGATTGTGATCAGGTGATGGATGAAGGACCTCAGTCTCCTGAAATATAGGATCAGCTCCTTCATCTTTGCTGTGTTGAGGATCAAGTTGTTTTCTCAGCTCCAGCTCTCCAGGTTCTCGACCTCTGTTCTGTTGGTTCTTCAATCTCAGTCTGCAACTGGGGAGAGTGCCCACCTTCTGGGAAACATCCTGCATTCCAGTCCTGAAGAAGGACCAGCCTAGCAAGCTGAATGACTTCCAACTGGTGGCACTCACCTCACATCTAATGAAGATGTAGGTGCGGCTCTTCTCAGCCTCCTCAGACTCCAGGTGCAACACGCCCAAGACCATCTGCAGTTTGCATACTGGGCAGGTGTTGGTGTGGAGGATGCCACCCTCGACCCGCTGCACTGAACACACTCTCATCTGGATAAGGCAAGTGGCACGGTGAGGATCTTGTTCTTAGATTTCTCGAGAGTATTTAACACCATCCAGCCCCTCATGCTTCAGGATGAAGTGAACAGGATGAGAGTGAACCCCTGCCTGTTCACTTGGATCTCCAGCTACCTCACCAACAGGGTCAGACTGAAGGACACCATGTCTGACACTGTGATCAGCAACACCGGAGCACCCCAGGGGACGGTGCTGGCCCCTCTTCTCTTCAGCCTGTGCACTGCAGACTCTGAGCTGTGTCACATCCAGAAGTTTGTTGATGACACAGCCCTTGTGGGAGGGATAAGGGATGGAGAGAGGAGTGAGGAACTTCGCTGTCTGGTGCCACAGGAACCACCTGCAGCTCAACACCTCATAGACCAAGGAGCTGGTCATTGACCAGCAGCCTGATCCTGACCATAACACAACACAAATTTTATATCTACTTTTCTGCCTTTGTATCTGGGGGCAGTATATGTCTGTGTGTGCAAGTCTTGGACTTACATGTTCTCTGTTTTGTTGATGGTTGTTATGGAAACAGCAATTGTGCGCAGTTGTTCTCATTATATATAAAATGTTACATGACAGCAACGAGTTTATATCTGCACATCTACTTTTCAGAAGCCATTTTTGTTCTTTTATAAATGAATATAGAAACATGAAGACTTCAGACATTCCCTGTTTTAGAGCAACATATACACCCATAAACATATGTATGGGCACATATGTGTCCATACATATGATACATACATGATACACAGATACATATGCTACAGCTAACCCTAACCTTCCTTGCACCTGGCTGTGAAATGGAGAAATAACAATGGTGTTCATATGTTCTGTTTAATAGTTTGGACATATTACATTGCTCAAACAATTCCCAAAGAAGTTTTCAGAATCCTTTCAGTTCAAACACATGGAATATTCCGGTTAACAGATTGTCTCTGCACCTTATTTTGCTAATAAAGTAAATAGATAATTGTGTTATTCTTATTAAGGTAAAAGTACTGTCCTGTTTGTGCATCTGCACTGTAATGCGAAGCTTACAATGACAAGAGTCACATAGTTTTTCCTTTTTTTTATCTCCAGTGGTCAAGATTTTTATTAACTGTTCATCAAAATGAGAACTGGCATGAGAATATTTTACTGACCTAATATCAGCAATAAGGTTTTGATCATGTGCATTGTCTCTGCTCTTTTTTGTTAGGAAAAGTCCTTATATCCATGCAAAATGGATCTCCTGGAATTGAATGCTACCCTGTGATCCCACGTTCCAGCTCAGCCCCTGAGGGGAGTGGTGAGAAAGAGATGAAAGAAACATATATGTCAGCCCTAACGAGACATGCCATGGTTACTGGTGCTTTAGGGAACCTGAGGGATGCTGACCACAGTCTTTGTGATTATCAACAACCCCAGAAGGTTGAGACTTACATATTTGGACTGATTCAACGACGAGCTCTACCCACACGACCCTCGAAGCCTCGTACCAGCTTGGCACATGATGCCCGAGTTGTTAATGTGGTAAAGCAGAGTAGCTTGTGCCAGAAGGATGAGCAACATTCACCAAAGCAGGTGTCAGTTCAAGTGATCATTGCACCCTCCCAGTGGTCAGAAAGAACTGCTTCACAGGCTACCCATAACCTAGATCAGGAGCAATACTTTAGGATAGGGACTACTGAAGATCCACCACCCCCATATCATCATCATCTCCAGCAAAACGGGCCTTATACCAAACCCAAACAAGCCTCCATAATGTCACTTGACTATCCATCTTGTAGAGATGCCCAACCAGACTCTAGCACTGCTGAGCCTGAATTACCCCGACATGTCCCCGACTACCCCTCCCCTCCAGCAGCAAAGTCTACTCAACCATCTTCTCCTGAAGATCATCTGGTCAGTGCAGAGTATATTCCAGCTCAGCCTTGTCGAACCTCCAACCAAGCTTACGCACATCACCACAACAACCACCACAAGGGCCCAGGGGTGTCCAAATCTAGCCAATTCACATACTCTCCAGAAAGAGTCTATCATCAGGAGCAGCAACCTATGCCTTTTCATAGCCAACCCCCAAGATACAGAGGAGGCCCAAAGAAATGCAGATCAAATGAAGACAGAAGTGGTGCCAGCAGAAAGCCAGGGAAGAAGGCATGCAGGTCTCAGTCAGAGAACAGCTTGCAAAGGTTTCCAGAGCGCAAGTTTAATACAGTAGAGAGGGATGGTGCAGGAAGTGGAAACACTGGGAGAGGAAGCCGTAGTAGTCAACCCAGGAGTAAAAAGCAGCAACAAGGAAGTGGTAGCTACAGGAGATGGCTGTCCACCTTGGAGCTCAGCCAAGATGAAACTGATCAGCCACCTATACAAATGCCTATGCAAAGCTTGTCAACATCAAACCAAAATTACTGTCTTAGGCGCACACGTAAGTCTCGTCCTACACATGCATCATATGCTTACCCACACCACAATCACAACTACCACCACCACTTCCACCATCATCAGTGTATGGATTATCAGTTGGAAAGGGACCAAGTGCAACTGTGTCAGCCAGTTAATGACTATGCACACCCAGGTCAGGTTGAGTCTGAGTCAAGCATGAGTGAAGCTGACTCTCCAGATTCCAGCTCTTTGTCCAGTGACTCAGATGAAAGCGGTGGTCTGGTATGGCCGCAACAATTACCCCCAAGACTTTCCTTCCCGTCACCTCTTACTCCAGCTGGAGCACCTCTGCAGCCTAAAGCTTTTGTCAAGATAAAAGCCTCACATGCCCTTAAAAAAAAGATCTTGCGCTTCCGCACTGGTTCTCTGAAAGTAATGACCACCGTATAAAGTGAAATGAAGGTCAACATGAAAGAACAAGATGCAGGCATTGGCATTATATAGAATGATGACAAACAACAGTGAAAATAAAAATGTACATGTACATTGAAGTACAATAAATAGTTGAGTGAATAAATTTATGACATAAATTGGTTTCAGATTATGGATGAAGGAAATGGCTGCCACCATATTAATCTCTGTTTTAAAAGTAAGATGTAAATTTATAATAGAGATTTTTACCAACAGTCTTAAATAGTGACTCATGCTTTATCTCATGGCCAAATTAGCCCCCAAATACTCCCACACATGCTCGTGCACAACCAACAGTGTCTTTAGGGTTGTACTGTAGTTCATTTTAATTTTCAGCCAAATAGAAATTAGAACTATGAGGTGACTGATGCAAGACTGTTTTGGTATTCTTGTGATTTTCTCTAATCTACACAAGGTCAAAATTATATATACAGGCTCAAATATATTCATGCACCCCACCACCTCAACTTGATTAAATGTCACTTAGCAAGTTGCAACTTGACACCATAAACTTTTGGTAGCCATCAACAAGCATCTGGCATAACTCAGGTTTGGTATTTTAACCATTCTTTTTGGAAAAAAAATGTAAATCTTCGTTTAAATTGGGTGGTTTCCTGGAAATGCACTAGCTTCTAAACATACTCCCCAAATTTTTAAAAGTGTTGATGTTGGGGCTTCGGGAAGGCCATTCCAGAAGCTTAATGTTAGCCCGTTTTGTCTATTTCAAAACTTTGATTTTGATGTTGGAACATCCACCTGTGTTCAGATTTCAACCATCTAGCTGTTGATTTGAAATGAAGTTAAAGAATTTGGAGGTAGCCCCCCTTCTTCATTATTCCATCCACTTTGTACAGTGTACCAGTACCACTTGCAGCAAAACAGCCCCAGAGCATGCTGGACAGTTGGTACAGTGTTCTTAAGTTTCAAACATACTTTACTCCTCCAAACACAGCTCTTGTCATTGTGGCCAAGAAGCTTAATCTTTGTCTCATTTGAACATCTCGAGAAAGCATTCGGCTCGTCCATGAGGGCAGCTGTAATTTTTACCTGCGCTTGAAGATGCCGCGTTTTGGAGCAGGGGCTTCTTTCTTGTTGGCACCCCTTAGGTCCAAGTCACTTCACTGTGGGCAATGACACTGGTGTTCCAGCAGTTTCCATTTCATGCCTTGTTGGTTCTTGGGTTGTTTCTGAGTATCCAAATCAATTTCCTCTCATCTGAGGCTGACAGTTTGGGTCTTCTTCTGAACTTAGCCAAAGTGGTGATACATCCAAATAACTTGTAATTGTGTGCAATCTTTTGAATTTGGAATCTGCAGTTGTTTACAAATGTCTTAAAGAGACCTTCCCAGCTTTTGCAAACCTACAATTCTTCTTCTTGGATTTTCACTGAGTTTGACTGTTAAACAAATCATTTTCATGCTGGTAAAGACAAACTACAAGATGTATTCAATCATGATCACCAACAAGAACTTAACAGTCCTTGGCCTTGTCAAGTTAAGAGACATCGTAGAACCTTCAGCACCACTTATTATAAGATTTCAGTGAATTGACATACATATTTGAGCCTGTATACAAATATATAATTTAGATCCTGTGTGGATTAGAGAAAATCTAAAACACATTAGAACTTGTGCACCCAATACTTATTGTAAAAATGTATTCTGTACAATCATTCCACCCTTGCAAAAGAACAAAATTACAATCATATTCATGACCATGGTGAGTGTATGTAAACTTTTGTCCACAACTGTAGGAAAACATCCAACAGAGATCTGGCACTGGATCTGACAGATGCATCCGGCCCTTCAGTTGATCCATCTGCTATTTGTGAAGTCAAATGGTCTCAATGGATGGGTGGCTATTTAGAAACTATTCTCAAGGAAAGGAAACATAGTGTTAAGGTTGAGGTATGACAAGCTAAATAACCACTGGACAGAAATCCATTGGCAGCAAATTTTATGGAGTGATGAATCCAAATTAGAATCTTTTTGGTTCAAATCATTAACGTGTATGGAAGGCCTTCACATGCTCTTCTCTCCAGGAACTCTGGCTTCCTCCCACAGTCCAAAGACATGCATGTTAAGTTAATTCATGATTCAACACCAGCATTGTGAATGGTTGGCTGTCTCTCTGTATTGGCCCTGTGATCAAGAGTGTGCCATGCTCACCCAAAATGGAACTTTTCCAAAAGATCATCCACAGTATGTAAATCTAAAAACATGGACTTTCAGTGTGTGCAATGTAAGCAGAGCGTAAGTACACTTATTAAATTGTTTTATTTTGTTCTTTGTTTTTTTACATATATGGATTATTTGGATAACCAAACACTGGGTCCTCTTTCAAAGAGTGCCCTGACATACAGGTTATATATAAATATTCAAGAAATTGAAGCAAAAATAAATTTTGTATATTGGAGTGTGCACCTGTGAGCAAGGTTGCAGAGCACTTTTGTCATTTTGTAGTTAAGTTTGTAGTCCTGCAGCAACTACGTCACTATTTGGGGAGGAAGTTCTGTTTAAAATCTGTGAGGTTCTGGCTGGATTGGAATGTAAGTAGTTAATGAGAACTTCTGTTTAAAGTGGATTTCTGTGTATGTAGCTGGTAATAGATTAGTGATTTTTGCAAATGTATTCATTTTTTAATTCATTTTTAATTGCCATATTATCACAGATCACATGTACTTGACAACTTGACTACATTCAACCTGTCTTAATTGCCTTTTTATCGCTGTCACTTTGAAGACAGCAACTGACTGCAAGTGAACTCAGACCTGGTCCCTGTCTTCAAAACAACCATTTTGAGGGCAGCAAGATCACAAGCTCATTGCTGTCTTCAACCACTCTTTTCCCTAGTGTTACTGTAGCATTGTTCAGATCTCTGACAAGTAGGGTCTAATATTGCCGTTCAAGTGTGTGGTGTCACATGCTGAAATCAAAGGACATTTCTGAGGTTTTCAGAAAGAAAGTCATCTACTTGGAGCTTAGATGTCATGTCTATCTGTCAAAGACTAGCTTCTACAGCAAATACAACCCAAGAACAGGTAAACATCTTTTTGATGCAAAAATAAGATTCTATGAAGTATTGTAGGCTAATTGCTGGTGTCAAAGTGCATGCCTTTCTTTGCATGCTTCCCATGCAAAGCTGATTTGTAAGGCGAGTGTGCCAGGAAAAAGGCTTTGCTGTCCAGAGAGCTAAATTATATTTTGCTAATAAACACAGTGATAAATACTAGTCCTCTGGGATTAGTACACCTTGGACATACAAAACAAAAATAAAATGTTTCTGAATACATTACATTTTTGAATATATTAGACATGTGACACAACTGTGAAGCATGGTGATGGAAATGTTAGAAGTTGGGGTTATTTCACTGCTACTCTAAATAAACTGACAAATTCAAAATAATGGCTCTAACAGAAAAACTGGAGTATAGAACAGCCTATAAAAACCTAGAATCTCCCAAAAAGCTTACAATGGAAAACATTTTTTGTTTGCTTGTTTTAATGTTTGTTTTTTACTCCTTACCAGATTTTTTTTTTTTTTTGGTAAAAAAAGAAGTTCAATGATGTACAAGTGTTTCACTGTGGACAGAGCTCTCTGCAAAAAGTCATGGAAGAGCTCATACAGATACAAGATTGTTTTCAGACAGACGGAGCCTCACACAAGTATTTTTGACCAAGTCTGTATAAAATGTTAAGATGCACATTACAGTTTTTTTTGTTTTAGTGTGAAGACTAATAAAAATGTTCTTGTCCATAGACTGTATTTGTTACAGTGTCACTATGACTCTGTCATTTAACTTGCTCTAGTCAAATCCACTTGTTAAAAGTGTGTTTGAAATATTAAAGTGATTAAAATGTGTTTGTTTTTTTAAATACCAAAATAATAATAATAATAATAATAAATTACCTGTGTTTATTTACACTTATGAACTTAAAAATATTAACTGATTGCAAATAATGAAGAAAAGCAGTGGGGATAGTCACAATGGCCCTCATTTACTAATATATGCATGGAAATGATTTCACCCTGTGCAAAAATTAGTTTGCACACAAATTACCTTTCCCAGTAGTATTTTGTTTTTCTTCCATGCAATGATTTTTTAAATTTAATTGTAACTATAACTAATAACCAAAAGACAACAACAACAATAATAATAGTAATTATCATCATTATTATTAATATTAGTAGTAGTAGTAGTAATATTCAGTTTAGTTCAATTCAGTCTTTGTATAGCGCCAAATCATAACCAACAGTCGCCTCAAGGTGCTTTATATTGTAAGGTAAATACACAATACATAAAAATTACAGAGAAAACCCAACAATCAAAATGACACCCTATGAGCAAGCATTTGGTGACAGTGGGAAGGAAAAACTCCCTTTCAACAGGACAAAATCTCTACCATATCCAGGCTCAGTTATAAGCAGTCATCTGTTGTTGGGGCTGAGGGGAGTGAGACAGGACAAAAGACATGCTGTGGATGAGAGCCAGAAATTAAAAATAACTAATAACCTGGCCTTTTATATGAGGAGAAGGGTTTTAAATTCTATTCTAGATTTAACAGGGAGCCAATGAAGAGAAGCCAATATGGGAGAAATCTGCTCTCTCTTTCTAGTCCCTGTCAGTACTCTAGCTGCAGCATTTTGGATCAGCTGAAGGCTTTTCAGGGAGCTTTTAGGACAGCCTGATAATAATGAATTACAGTAGTCCAGTCTACACTCTTAACCCAGTTATTAATTGTAATCAACTTTTTAGCAATCATTACTTATTCTTTCATGTTAACTGTACTTTTCTACTAAAATATAGAGTGTAATGAACTTGTTAAGCAGAGATTACTAAAGATATTATGTTTTTTGAAGTGAAGGGGCAGGGTATACTCAAACTCAGTCCTGCTGCAACATGCACCCCGGCAAGTTCAGCAGCTCCGAACTGCTAATCTGCATTATCTAATGCAGTTCAATGCAACAGCTCTGCCACAACTTTTATTTCTTAAAGTTTGTAATGTTTAGTTTACAATATTATGAGACATCAATGTCCAGCCACTTGTCCAGCCATGTGTTCCATTCAATACAACTTGAACATCAAAAAGGTAATTAATTACATCAGAGGAAATGTTATCACTTATATTAACAACAACACAGCTTGGGGTGGCTGTAGCTCAGGAGGTAGAGCAGGTCACCCACCAATCAGAAGGTTGGCCGCTTGATTCCTGGATGCTCCGGGCCGGCTGCCAACGTATCCTTGAGCAAGATACTGGACCCCAAGTTGCTCTCCAACACAAGTGTTGGAGTATGAATGTGTGAATGGTAGACAATAAAATGCACTTTTCTCACAGTGTTTAGTTTCATCTTTGTGTAAAAAATTAAGTTTTATCTGAATTTAGAAGCAGGAAATTAGAGGTCATCCAGGCCTTTATGCTGTTTGAAAGGCTCTTACACCAGGTCCTCAAGCTGCAGGTGGAGCTGGCTGTGGACCCATTACAGTTTGCCTATTGGGAGATGATGCAGTTTTATATATGCTGCACAAAGCTCTCTCATACCTGGATGAGCTGGGGGGTATGTTAGGATAAAGTTTTTTGATTTCATCATCAACTTCAATACAATTAGGCTGCAAAGTCTGAGAGAGAAGCTGGACTTGATTGGAGTAGATCCTTTGTTAATCACATGGATTAACAGCTACCTCACAGAGTGTTCGCAGTACGTCAGGTTGGGTAGCAGCATCTCAGAGATGGTAGTGACCAATATTGGGGCTCCTCAAGGTACAGTACTCTCACCTTTTCTTTTCACCTGATACACCACTGACTTCACATATAAGTCTGAACTTTGTCACATCCAGAAATACTCAGATGATACAGCAGTGGTGGCATGTGTAAAAGGAGCAGAGAAAGTGGAGTACAGAGAGCTTATTGCAGCTTTTGTAGCCTGGAGTAGGAGAAATGGTCTGATCCTGAATACATCTAAGACCAAGGAGATGATTGTGGACTTCCATCAACAGAGACTTCCCCAAAAAACTGTTGTAATTGATGGAGAGAGCATTAAAGTTGTTCGGTCCTATAAATATCTGAGTCCATCTTGACAACAAGCTGGACTGGTCAGTGCACAAAATGCAGCTCATAAGAAAGGACAGAGTAGTACACTATTTTTTAAGGAGGCTCAAATCTTTCAATGTCTGTAATGAGTAGCCGGGTGGAAAACGTGTGGGACGAGGCTTTCTGTTGCCACTAGTGGGCGATGAGGTTTTCCGGGGAGTCTTCTTTGGTTTGTGAAGGCTGTAGTTGAAGGGGGAGGAAACTAGCAAATACCACCTCAGGAAGCAGGAAGTTAATCTGCTCTGCCTCATTAGACCAAGCAGGAGGCCATATGCTAGGCTTGGGGAACAAGCAGGGATTTTTCTTTTTTTTTTTTTTAGGTAAACAGGTCCATGTTATGGAATCTGCTCATATTTACTGACTTAAGTCAGGTGCATTCTCTGTATGGTGGATATGGTTGTGTAAACCCTTCTAGAAAATGTAATGCTTAATTGGTTATGTCCTATCCACAGGCTGTTTGGTGTGGTTGAAGGCTGCATGACCTAATAGACCTGATGGGATGAGGGCCATGTGTTTTCCTTGCGCTTCATGGTATGTCCCATGTTTTAGATTTGGTTATTTCATGTTTTCTTTCTTTGTAATCTTGTGTGAAAATGTTTTTCTTTTTTTTGTTTCTTGTAGACCTGTCAGACTACTTTATTTGTGTGTTTGTGGGTGGACCCCAAAGTGACACACTAAGTTAGTATTGTGTGCATTGTGTGCACTAAGTGATGTGGCTTCATGGATAGATAAAACTGAGTATCCTCTGCATAACAATGAAAATGTATGCAATGCTTTCTAATACTGCATAAGGGAAGCATGTATATTGTAAATAAAATTGGTCCTAGCACAGAACCCTGTGGAACTCCATAATTATCCATAGTGTGAGAAGAAAACTCCCCATTTACATGAACAAATTGGAGTTTATTAGATAAATATGATTCAAACCACTGCAGCGCACCTTTAATACCTATGGCATGCTCTAATCTCTTTCAAGAATTTTTGAAAGAAAAGGAAAGTTGGAGATTGGCCTATAATTAACTAAGACAGCTGGGTCAGCAATGGCATTTTAAGTAATGGTTTAATTACTGCCACCTTAAACACTTGTGATACACAGCAAATTAATAAAGACTGATCATAATAAAGATTCAGTCTTGTACAAATGGGGTCTAATAGATGCGCTGATAGACTGGGGGAAGTAACTATTGAAGTTAATTCGGAAGGATCAATCAGAGAAAATGAGTCTGAATAAATATCAGTATTGAAAGTAGCCAAACATGAAGATAAATCTTGGAGATGGTTTTGAATAATTTTTCCTCTAATGTCTAAAATTTTATTTGTAAAGAAATCCATAAAGTCATTACTAGTTGAAGTGAAAGGAATACTGGGCTCTACAGAGCTCTGACTCTTTGTCAGCCTGGCTACAGTGCTGAAAACAAACCTGGGGTTGTTCTTATTTTCTTCAATTAATGATGAATAGTAAGATGTCCTAGCTTTATGGAGGGCTCTTTTATAGAGCAACAAACTCTTTTTCCAGGCTAAAATTTAGCCAGATTTTTAGAAATGAGAGCTGCTCCATCCAAATTTGGGTTGGATGTTGTCTCTCCATGTAAAGGTTGGCTACAATGGGTGACACTGGGGAGCCCATGGCACATCCATGCTTTTGTCTGTAGAATCCATTATTGCATTTGAAATATGCTGTAGTAAGGCAGAGGTCTCAAAGTGCACAAATCTGATCTGGGGTAAAGCTGATTCTGTTCTGTAAGGAGTCGTCTTCATGTAGTCGCTTTCTGATGGTCTCCACTGCCTCAGTTGTGGGTATGCAAGTGAAAAATGAAACCATATCAAAGGACACCATGGCTTCATCTGATTCAGTACAAGATGATGGACCTTGTTCATAAAATCTGTGGAGTTTTCAGTGTGGTGGGTGTGTTGCCAACAAGCAGAGATAAGATGGTGGTGAGGTGTTTGGAAATGTTGTAGGTGACTGAGTTTATACTGCTGATAATGGGTCTGAGTGGGACTCCTCCTTTGTGCATCTTCAGGAGTCAATAAATGCATGGAGTAGTTTCTCCAGGGTACAGATGGTAAAAACTATCATTAAAAGCAAAAAGCCTCCAGGGGAATACACCCACAGGGGTTTAAATACCTGGGGGTCTCCACCATTTGGTTGAGAACTGAAGAAGCCTTACGGATGAGAGGTGAAACGTCTTCAAGAAACAAGAAGTCCAGTCACCCTTTTTTCAAGCTCCAGAGACTTTGATGTGGAGTTAATTTCCTGCCAAAAGGTCGCACACATGGAACACATGCTGCACATGCAAGGAATGCACGCTGAACACAAATAAAATCTGCTGCACGCAAAGAAAATGTTTTTTTTTTCTCCATAGTTCTGCTGTTGAATTCATTCATTTCCTCAGCTAGTTATAACAACTGTTATACACTGTTGCTTTCATCTTAAAGATGAACAATCAAGGCAAGCCTTTGGAAATGTGTTCATTTTGATTATCTAAAGTTAGTAACCAAGAATTTAAGTCCTTCAGGGAATAAAGACTTACTGAGAGGGTATGTTATGCTAAGTTGAAAGGAGAGTTTAATTGTCCCAACGTGTTTGCATTCTTACTCAGTTTTATTAAGTCACACACAACCAGTTTCCATAACTTCAGCATTTTAAAACATTTACTCAGTACCATATACAATTACACTGTACATTCAACTTTTGTATATCTTTTCATGCAAAGAATAAATTAATAAAATTAATTTAAAAAAACTTAATGAAAATGTTTTTTCAGTTTGTTTTCTTTTTTGTTTTTCTTTTTTCAACTATAATAACCCTAATTATTAGTAATCTCTGTCTCTCTTCCAATGTGTGTCTTTTGTCCTGTCTCTATCCCCTCAGCTGCAACCGGTCACAGCAGATAGCTGCCCCTCCCTGAGTCTGGTTCTGTCTGAGGTTTCTTCCTGTTAAAAGGGAGTTTTTCCTTTCCACTGTCGCCAAGTGCTTGCTCATAGGGGGTCGTTTGATTGTTGGGTTTTTTCTGTAAGTATTGTAGGGTCTTTACCTTTAAGTGTCTTCAGGCGACTGTTTGCTGTGATTTGGTGCTAAATAAATAAATTTGAATTGAATATTTCCTGAATGATGGACTTCAATTGCTGATTTTCAAGAAATTTAATGCTGCTGATTCCATATTCTGAGATAAGTTCTTAGAATGTAAATAAAGTTTCTAGAATTTTTATACCCTTTTTATGCCATGATGGAAAATTCTGTATTTTCGTTTTCTGGTAAATATTTGGATCGTTTCAAATAGGTGTTTGCTTACATGTAATAAGTAGTGACTTAGTTTTTTTTTTTAAAATTCACACCAGGTTGTCAGTAAGGTGTTTATAATAAGGCTGTTAAAGTAGTTATGATGCTTAATAATAGAGCTAATGAAAGGAAGATCTGAGATGTTTACCTTTACAGGTGCTTTTTCTAGGTCCAACCATGGGCTAACAAGCTTGATTTGATCCATTTTGAAACATACTGCAATCCATTGACTAAGAAGTAGTGATAAAATATGTTATTTGGTAGTTCCAGACCACCACTGTGTTTTGGCTTTTGTAGAGTTTTTGAACTAATTTGTGATGGTTTGTTTTCCTATAAAAATTTTGAAATGTTTGAGTCTAGTAAGAGAAGGTTTATTGGGGATCAGCGAGAACAAATAGTGGATTTTTGGCAAAACCGTCATTTTAACTGTGCTGACTCTTCCCATGAGTGATATAGGTTGAGTATTCCATGTGAGATCATCCTCTATCCTTTTTAATAGAGGAATGTGATTTAACCATACCAAGTCTGGGAGCCTTGTGGGGGAAAAACATATGCCTAAACATCTAATGTTGCCTGACTGTAGTGAGGTGGTAGAGATGTTCTGAAAATTACAATTCGGGGACAAAAACGGTTTATTTACTCCATTTGATGGAGTTGTCTGATATAGATGAGAACATATCTATAAGTGTGTCTTCAGAAGAGAGGTTTGTGAGTTCCCATACAGGCTTAAAGCATAAAGGCTTATCTTATGGTCTGCACTTTCAGTTTAAATCCTTTTAATGTCTGCATTTTGTTGGATTGCTGCTGCAAGTGGCTCAATAAAGATTGCAAAAAGCAAGAGAGAGAATGGGCAGCCCTGCCTGGTGCCCCTCTGCAGACTAAAGCTTTGGGAAATAAGATCATTTGTTCTAACACGTGCATTGAGGCAGCTGTGTAGTGTTCTGATCCAGTTTATGAAGGATGAACCGAATCCAAATTTGTGTAGAACTGCTAATAAAATTTCCAGTTAGCCCAGTTGAATGCCTTCTCTGCATCTAAAGAGAAAACTGTGGTCTCTAATTTAACGGAAAGGTATTCTATTACATTTATTAGTCTGTATGTATTATTGGCTGAGTGTCTATCATTGATTAAACCTGTTTAATCAGGATGTATTATGAATGGAGTAATATTCTGAAGACTTTGTAAAATTATTTTAAGGTCTACATTAATGAGAGAGATTGGGTGGTAGCTCGATGGACGTGTGGGGTCTTTGTCTGGTTTAAGAACCAAGCTAATGCTAGCAGAGTTCATGTTTGAAGATGTGATCATTCTGAATCTGAGTCACCAATTTGAAAAATGTCAGCGCTAGTGTAGGCCAAAATTCTTTATAAAACTCTGCTGGAAAACCATCTTGACAAATATATAGGCTGTATTAGTGAGAACAAAAAACTGATATGGGCGTTTAGGTTGGAAGACTTGTTATCATGGCCATGATACGAGAACTACTGTTAACTGTAAAACTACAACTATAGAACAACCACCATTAAACAGCATGAAGATGATCAAATTTTTTCTGAAACTGAACCCCAAAACAAACCACACAGTCCTCCTCTTGGCGTAGACCACTCACCTTTAGGCATGGTCCGCTGAGCTGAAAACTGTGTGTGTTCACTGGGGGATATCTATGGGCTGGACTGTTTTATGACTTTAGGATTCAGTTCCAGCTGTTTCAGTTCACTGAAGGGGAAAGGAGGGGGGGGAGAGAAAAAAATAAGCCCAGGAAAGAAGAAGAGAAGCTCATATGTCACCACAGTAGGAAAGAATAAAAGCCTGCAACAGCATGTGAAAATCTTTAAGATATCGGTCAATTTCAGTTTGTTTTAATTTTTTTCAATCCTTTTGCTCTGATATTCTTTCCTCCATTCCTTCATTCCTCCATCTGGTAGTAGTTAGAAATAGCATCCTCCCTTCTGGCCAAGAACCTAGGGTATTTCCTGCTTAGCCAGAGAGCAAGGGGGTGGGGGCACAAAGAGGAGGAGCAGGAGGAGCAGGAGGAGAGAACAGAGAGGCACAGAGCCTGCAGAGGAAACCCAAGAACCAGAAACAGAGAGAGAGTTAAAGAGAGTGGGAGGGATGGGGGCAGAGAGGAGGAGGTTGAATGAAGGCCTCATGCGCATACATCTGGCTTTGATTAGAGAGGGTGATGGTGAGTGAGAGAAGACAGAGGAGCTTGTATTTTTGCCACTTTTGGGGATACAGTGCTTGACCTGTTTTTTTCCTCTCTTCATTCCATTTGATTCTCCCTGACTTTCACCAAGTTCATCCACATTTCAACATCCTCATTCTGCTGTCACTGTAGACAGAGTAGAGCAACCGGGTGGCAAGAATGTGTGGCCCATTTTCTTCCCGTTATTTTCATTTTTTCTGTTTGTAAAAAGATGTAATCTTGGTGCTTTGGGGCTTCAAAGTACAGCTCACTTACCTGTAGATTTCCCGACACAGGTTTGATTGCAGCACCTGATGTTTGGCCTATGATTATTCTAAAAACTGGTAAAGTCCTGAGGGAATCACAAACATATCCAGTAAAGAGTGAAATATTGAAAGAATTTAAAAGAGGGAGAGAGAGAGAGATAATGGTTTGTTGTCACTGTAGTTTTACCATTTAACAGTCTAACAGTTTCTCCCCAGGGCGCACAAAGAGCAATAGCAAATATTTGTTGAGTATGGCTGCTGTCAGAATGTGCTGTCTACATCTGTGAGTGAGGCTGGCCAGGAGGCGTCCAAGACTCATCCGGAGCCTGGCAGAGCTCCTAATCGCCTGAATTCTTTCTATAACACTGCTGTATAATTTAACATTAGAGCATTGTTAGCAGTAGCAAGCTAACATTGACATTTATTAAGTATTTATAACTGAATTTAGTTCACATATACTAAGCTGCAGGAGTATTAAACACTTTTACATAAAGCTAATGCATTAAAATACAGTAATTTAACCATAACACGTATCAGGGTAGTTGCTAGGATCTTGAAATATTGGCGTTTTGCCCAACCCATATCTCTTCGATTTTCAGTCAGTAACAGTAATTTTTCAAAGTTATCTATTAGATTTTATTAAAACAATTATATAGAACATCAGGCACTGTCTGCTACCTAAAGACTGCAGTCAGGTGTGTTGGGCTGTCTTTCACAAAATGTTCTTCACCGTTGTTACTTACCAAATTAAGAACAAAAACAACTATGCAGCAGTATTAAAACTGTGATGATGATGATGAAGCAGTCACATGCAAGACTGTAATTTAAAATGTTGAGTGGTTTTTTTTGTTTGTTTTTGGGGGTTTTTAAAAATCTAGATTATGAAATCTAAAAGATGATTTGATTCTTGGGCATGTTCAATTCAATTTTATTTATATAGCGCCAAATCACAGTCGCCTCAAGGCGCTTTGTATTGTGGGTAAAGACCCTACAATAATACAGAGAAAACCCAACAGTCAAAATGACCACCTATGAGCAAGCACTTGGCGACAGTGGGAAGGAAAAACTCCCTTTTAACAGGAAGAAACCTCCAGCAGAACCAGGCTCAGGGAGGGGCAGTCATCTGCTGTGACCGGTTGGGGCTGAGGGGAGAGAGACAGGACAAAAGACATGTTCTGTTGTATAGTCACTGATATTTATCAGCAGATACAAAAATGAAATGTTAATAATTAATTTGTCAATCTTTGGTTTCTAAAGTAAACAGGCAGACGTTAAATTGCCCAGAGGAACTGAAACAGATTTCCATATTTCTGTGAAATTTGCCTTTACATGCCCTTTCATTCACAACCATTAGAATCTGCTTCATATTAAAATGTAGATATTGGCCACAAAAGCAGGTTGATCAAATGATTTTTTTTTGTTTAAACATATTATTTCTGAGCTCTCTACAGCTAGTGTAATAAAGGTCTCTAAAGATGTTTTCTCTTTATTTTTCACATTGAAGGGAACCGGTCATTTGTGGATGTCATTATGAATGACAGTATCATACCCATCCAGTTTTGATGCAGTTTTTATGACAGTTGTATGATCACAGGTATTTATGCTGCATAGATTTCACTTTTTTGCTCTAAATCATTCACTTAGGTCTGTGAATAGATTGATGGATGCTTTTGATGTAATCAAACTTGGACCACCTGATTTTGTGTTTCACTATCATAAGCTTTGTTATGGGTTTGCTACAAGACTTTGTTGACTTTAAACATTTTTCACTAATAGAACATTATATTCTGAATTCTACAATGCACGGAATATGATTTTTATTTATTTATTTATTTTTGGGTCTAACATTTATTTGCCAAGTCATTGAATGTAGTTTCCAATATTTTGTAGACAAGCGTGGAACATCCTTATTTGGAACATAATCTGTGTAATATAAATGCTCTCAACAAAAGAAGTGGACGTCGTATCAGTGATATGTGTTGCTGTGCTTCCCTCTAGAGCACAAGTGCTATAATAACATGGTAGGTGCAGTATGACAATAGGCTCTCTATAGGCAGGAGTTAAAATATGAGGATGAAACAAATGGTTACCAGCTTCACTTATTAAATTATAAGTCTGCAAACAGCCAAGGTAGTTAATGAGAAAAGGTGTCTATGTGTGTGCTGATTAAATGTTAAATTAAATTCAAACAGCATCTCAAGAGTTTCAAATAGATTTAGTTGGCTGGACTTTATCATTATCATCATTTTCCAGTACAGGATTTGGTCCATGTACTTCCTGCTATCCACATCCAGTTTAGAGTTTTCTATAAAATTAGCATTTGCATACATGTGAAAATAAATGAAACTTTATTGTTGTGCAGTGACTTTGCAAAGCATAAAAGAAAGGTGCAGAAAGAAGCAGATTATAAAAGATCTACATCATGAGAGCAGCATATACTTTAATATCCTCACCAAAAACAGACACCAATGAAAAACATACTCAGGACATCATGTTAATTAAATTAATTGATATGTGAAATACTATTGCATTTCTTCACCATCAAGCAAAGAAAATAAAAATACTGATTATAAAAAAGCAAATATGTGAAAAGGTTACAGCTGATCTGGTAAAAAAATTTTAATGGGGCTGCACATATGTATGTAAGAACAAGTGCAATATTACTGAGGCCAGGCTTTCATGTTCTGTAAACACATTTTGTTAACATGAAAGCTGATAGTCTTTCATCACATACATATTTATTGTGGTACGACCTTGCGTGGTGAGGGTTGATAAATTTGGCCAGATTCCTAGAAATGAGAGCTGCTCCATCCAAAGTGGGATGGATGCCGTCTCTCCTAACAAGACCAGGTTTTCCCCAGAAACTTTCCCAATTATCAATGAAGCCCACGTTGTTTTTTGGACACCACTCCGACAGCCAGCGATTCAAGGAGAACATGCGGCTAAACATGTCGCTCCGGGTCTGATTGGGGAGGGGCCCAGAGAAAACTACAGAGTCCGACATTGTTTTTGCAAAGTCACACACCGATTCAATATTAATTGCAGTGTGTTCTGATTAACATAAGCAGGTTATGTTAATCCTTAGCCAGCAGTTTCAGATTTTCTTCTATGTCGCCTGTTAGCTGTATAATATTTGTAGCTTGATTTATCTGAATAACGACATATTTCAGTGTAATCTTCAAGTGCTTCATCCAAAGCACAATCTTTGCTGAATCACCTGTAAATTATATTCACATTTTTCACTTTGTTTTTAGAAATTTATGAGCTTAGCACAGCTAGTTGTCTAGGTCTTAGCCGACTCACTAGCACCATGGCTTCTTCTCCTGTCCCTCCTGCTCAGTGTGTCACAGGATTAGTTTCTCCTCGGCCTCCTTTAGCAGTAATGGTACTTGTAAGAAATGCAGTCTGTTTGTAGCTTTGGAGGCCAGGCTCAGTGAATTGGAGACTTGGCTCTGCACCCTGGATAATCCTATAGCTAGCCAGGCCTCTGTAGTTGGTGCAGACTGTGATAGCTTAGATACCACCCCACCCCATCCCACCCCCCAGGAGATCCCGAGCAGCAGGGAAAGGAGCAGGAACTGTGAGGAGGAAGCGTAGTCCTAAACATAAGCCCCGGTACACCACCAACCCATCCAGATTTGACATTGTGAAAGTGCCTGAGGGCCAACCGTCCCTGATGACATTATTTAAAAGAATAAAAGATGCATATAAATACTCCCCTTGATGCTGAAGTGAAGTCCATACGTATAAATAGAGCTCTGTATGTACACAGAACAGGCTGTCTCATAGAGTCTACAAAAGTCACCAAGGTCAGCGGAAGAAGTCACTAAATTTCTCACTACTCGCTTTTTTGGGGAAAAAAAAATCACTAGTGGGACTGAAAAGTGGCTGAGTTGGCAACACTGTGTGTTAACTATGATGCCCTCCCAAGGCGCATGGCATCACACAGCATGGACTGTGATTGGTTAACCATGTGATCTTCTTCGTTGTTAGGTTTTGAAGCAGTTGCCAGACATCTGTTACACTGCCTCCATGAGTTAAAAAGTGGAATTGAATGCTGAATTGTATTCATTGCTTGGGCCGGTGGGCCAAAAATAACACATGTATGGACTCAGGCCAAATAAAATCTGAGCTCGGACCAAGTTTGACCCCCCTGAGTCACACTGTCAGAATGCTCGAAGCAATATTTCTAAAATTAGAAACATCCTTTCTCAGACTGATGCTGAAAAACTAATCCATGCATTTATTACTTCTAGGCTGGACTACTGTAATTCATTATTATCAGGCTGTCCTAAAAGCTCCCTGAAAAGCCTTCAGCTGATCCAAAATGCTGCAGCTAGAGTACTGACAGGGACTAGAAAGAGAGAGCAGATTTCTCCCATATTGGCTTCTCTTCATTGGCTCCCTGTTAAATCTAGAATAGAATTTAAAATTCCTTCTTCAAATTACAAAGTTTTCACACAGTTCATGTAAACTCATACTGGTTGTACTGCTTCAACTTCTCAGGCAGGGTGGGGCAGCATCAGGAGTGGTGGGGGAGGCAGGTGGTGTCAGCCGGAACAGAGACAGTTGACTCTGGGATGGACCAATAGAAGACTTCCTGGCAACTGAGCTACAAAAGTGAAAATGGAAAGTCAGCTGGTACACAGATACTAAAAATCTCTACATTAATTTCTTCTGTACCCCTAATTTCTAATTTTATTTTCTTATTTAGTTCAAAGATTTATTTTTTGTTGCATCTATGACTTAGTTATTGCACAGTGAAAAATTATATTATAAATTGTAATTCTGGGACTGGTTCTTTGTGTTGGGTGGCGGTCGATAGCAGAGGCTCTGGTGGTCCAATTCCATCCATTCATTTTCATCTGCTTATCCTGGGCCGGGTCATGGGGCAAGCAGCCTAAGCAGAGAAGCCCAGACTTCTCTCTCCCCAGTCACCTCCACCAACTCTTCCAGAGGTCCCAAGGCCCTCGCAGGCCAGCCGAGAGATATAATCTCTCCAGCGTGTCCCGGGTCTGCCCCTTGGCCTCCTCCTGGTAGGACATGCCCAGAACACCTCACTCAAGAGGCGCCCGGGAGGCATCCTAGTTAGATGCCTCAACCACCTCAACTGACTCCTATTGATGTGGAGGAGCAGCGGCTCCACTTTGAGCCCCTTGAGGCTGCACTCCTCACTCTATTGCTAGGGGAGAGGCCAGCCACCTTTTGGAAGAACCTCATTTTTGCTACTTGTATTTGTGGTCATATGCTTGTGATCACTACCCACAGCTTGTGACTATAGGTGAGGGTAGGGATGTAGATTGACCGGTAAATTGACAGCTTCGCTTTAATCTCAGCTCCCTCTTCACCACGACAGACCAGTGCAGCGTCCGCATCACTGCAGATGCAGCCTCAATCTGTTTGTTGATCTCCTGTTCCCTTCTACCTTCACTCGTAAACAAGATCCCAAGATACTTAAATTCCTCCACCAGGGGCAGCAACTCGTCCCTGAGCCGGAGTGGGCACTCTGCCCTTTTCTGGCTGAGGATCATGGCCTCAGACTTAGAGGTGCTGATTCTCATACCGGCCACTTCACACTCAGCTGTGAATCATTCCACTGCAAGCTGAAGGCCACTACCTAATGATGCCAACAGGCCTGCATCATCTGCAAAGAGCAGAGATGAGATTCTAAGGCCACCAAGGTGAAAGCCCTCCGCCACCTGGCTACACACAGAAATTCTGTCCAAAAGAACTATGAACAGAATTGGTGACAAAGGGCAGCCCTGGCGGAGTCCAACACCCACAGGAAATGAATCTGACTTATTGCTGGCTATGTGGACCAAGCTCTCGCTGCAGTTGTGCAGGGACTGAATTACCTGCAACAATGGGCCAGACACCCCATAATCCCGCAGGACCTCCCACAGAATACCCCGAGGGACGAATGCTTTCTCCAAGTCCAGAAAACACATGTAGACTGGATAGGCAAACTCCCACGTGCACTCAGACATCCTCGAGAGGATATAGAGCTGGTCCAGCATTCCACGACCAGGACAAAAACTGCATTGTTCCTCTTGAGTCCAAGGTTCAACTAACGGATGGACCCTGCTTTCCAGCACCCTGACATAGACCTTACTGGGCAGGCTAAGGAGTGTGAGCCAATAAAGTTGGAGTACACCCTCTGGTCTCCCTTTTTAATGATGGGGATCACCACCCCGGTCTGCCAATCCAGTGGCACTGCCCCAGATCTTCACACGATGTTGCAGTGGTGTGTCAACCAAGAAAGCTCTAAAACATCCAGAGCCTTCAGGGACTCAGGGCAAACCTTTTCCACGCCAGGGGCCCTGCCACCAAGGAGTTGTTTAACCACCTCAGTGACCTCACCCCCAGTGATGGGCGAGTCATCACCCTCATCCCCAGACTCTGCTTCTACTACAGAAGCTGTATCAGTGGGATTCCCTTTGTTACCAATTCTGTTAATTTTTAGAGATAGAATTGCTAGATGTAACCAAGTGGCAAAAGGTCTCCATTTTGGTGTTACGGGATCTTGTTTCTGCATTTTGTAGCTATGATTCTGGCGACTTCAGTTGTGTCATAGTCCTGGTCCATCATACTCCATGCTGCCTCTTCCAGGAGGTGTGGAAGTGGGGCTCTTACCAGAGCCAATTCTTCCACCCACATCTGCCAGTGCCAGTCTCCAGTGTGAACCAACCTTCCCCATGCCTAAACCTGATTCTATGAGGTGACTGTTGTGATTTGACGCTGTAATAAATAAAACTGAATTGAATTCTCTGAGTGTTTTCCCTAAGCCTGCCAATGCTGAGTCTAAGTCATCTGTGTGTGGAATTTCAAAATCGGAGCTGATGAACTTTAAGACTGTATTTTCTGTGGCTTCCCAACCTGAAAGTGATCTTTGTGTTTATAGGCCGTTTAGTTTGCCTGATAATTTTTGCTGTTTCTGAGGTGCCCAAGGAAAATACTTTTTTTCTGCTTTTGAACTGGCAAACTTAAGGTTATAGGACAATTTGATTCTGAACTTGAGCCTTCTAGTGCAAAGTTAAGTGTGTTTCTGAACTGGAAGAAAATAAGAGTGTAGTTTTTTGAGCCAGCCATATCTGGAGCACCTTATGTCAGAATCTACAAGGGATGAGAATCAGCACTTCCTTTGGCCGTTATTCTCAGACAGAAAAGGGTGGAGTGCCTTTTCCAGGTCAGGGGCAAGTTGCTGCCCCAAGTGGAGTAATTCAAGTATCTTGGGATTCTGTTCACGAGTAAGGGAAGAGTGTAAATTGACAGACAGGTTGGTGTGGTGACAGCAGCGATGCAGATGTTGAACCAGGATGTTTGGGCTTCTCCGCTTACACTGCTGCCCTCACAACTCAGACTCAGATAAGCTGGAGAAAATGGATGGATGGATGGATGGATGGATGGATGGACAGACATAATTCTCTGCTCCTTACCCCTCTTCCTTGTACTCCTGCTGCTCTCCATCCACGGAGCTCTCTATGATGTGATCAACACTTCTGTTGTCATCCTCCTCTTCCTCCATATTGTTGCTCATTGGAAGTCTCAAAGGCCAGCACAGCTCCCCACTTTCCTGTTCACTGGGGTCTGTGGGCTCCACGACAATAGACGGGAGACGCTCCCTCCTATAAACAAAGTCTTCAGGATAATCTGAGTCTTCACTCATGTTGGCTTCTGGAAAGATCTGGATCAGGAAGGAGATTCATAATGCTCTTCAAAAAATGTATGTTGATAATAAAAGTCATGTGCTGAATAAACAATACAAACATGAGGTTTTGAAATAAGTGTGGATGGGTATCAAATCAACAGAAAAAATAGATGAAAGGGAAACTACAAAGAATTAACACGCAATCCAGGCACAGTCTGCAGCACATATAAAAAATGCTGATCAATATACAGTGCCTTGCGAAAGTATTCGGCCCCCTTGAACTTTTCAACCTTTTTCCACATTTCAGGCTTCAAACATAAAGATATAAAATTTTAATTTTAATTCCCTCACAGGCTGGATAAAGATAATAGGTCAAGCAAACCTGTCAACAGAGGTCAGGCCACTCTAGCATCATTTCCCATAAAGTCTAATAATAAGGCTAAGTATTTAATTCAAAGCAAGTAAACATATCCAAGAAATGTAATTATTCTTAGCAACCATTTGGGCCAAAATTGGGAAGCAAGATGTGCTAAAAAGTTACAATAAAAAACAAGTATGATAAAGATTAGAAGATATGACATAATAAAAAAGGAAGTGATTAGACCACACTTTGAAAGATAAATAGAGGCTCTCAGAAGCCCCGAGAGCTTCTCGTCTCTGCCCGCACGATTGCCTGCTGACCTTATTATGGTTGCAACCTCCAGGGGAGCTTCGCTTTTCCCCTCTCTTTTTTCATGCATTGCTGAACTCTTTGTTAAATAAACCAACTGGCAACGATTCTGCTGTTTTTACGGATCTTTTCCTCAAAGTGTTGATTCTAATTGGAACTAAAAAATCTGGGAAGACAGCTTACCAGCCTAGAAAAGGGAGGCTTTATTTTTGACCCAAGAAACAATTGCTGAACCACTGAAAATGGGTGACTGTAAGAAGATGATCCTTAAAAGGTTTAATTTTGTTAAACCCCTTTGAATGAAAGCTGAAGATTACATCTTGAATGTTTGATTTAAAATTCACTACAGTGGTGTAAAGAGTTAATTTCCAGACATAACTGTATGTGAGGGAAAACAGAACAACTTTTCCTCAGGTGACTGAGCTTTCAAGGTGTGGCAAGACTGATGTCTGAATGTGGCGAGACCGATGTCTCTTAAAGAGCCGGCCACTCAGTGGTGGGAGTGACGGTATATAAACGGCACCTTTACCTGTCTCCCCTTCATGCTCAGCTGATTGTCGCTTCCGGTCTCAGTCTCAGCAGTGTAGCAGAGCTGTTTGCTCTTGGCACCCGTATAGGCTGCGTTAAGCAGATGTCCTGCTGCGGTGAGTGTTTCCTCTCTTTTTTTGTGCCTAATGAATGTGTTTCTGAGGCTAACGCTGGTATGGTCACAGGTAAACGTCAGCTAGTGGTTTGCATCGCATTCCTTTCGGCGGATGCATGAGCCTGGTTGGAATTAGGTGAGTTTTCAACTAGTCATCCTAAGCGTATCACCATTGGCTGCCATGTAATTTAATGTTTATTGACTGCAGCGTTCTCCAGCTGCCTTACCTCTGGCGACAACGTTGTTAGCTCCCAGCTGACCGGAGCCGCTGCTGTCCTGTTCCTGTCCTGTTCGGGTCCTGTGCTGTCCTGTTCGGGTCCTGTTCGGGTCCTGTGCTGTCCTGTTCGGGTCCTGTGCTGTCCTGTTCGGGTCCTGTGCTGTCCTGTTCGGGTCCTGTGCTGTTTGGTCCTGTCCTGGGCCCTGTCGTGGCCGGCCCGGTGGTGTTCTGTCTGTTTTGGACCCGGCCCTGTCCGTGTCCCGTCCTGTACGGCCCAGTGTTATCCTGCTTTCGCCGTTGTTCCATCAGAGAGACTTTGGCTTTGTGCTGCTGCATCTCATCCTCGCCGCACTCTGGTTCGGGGTCCCGCTGCCGTTGGTCTGTGGCCGTAGCTCGTTCGCTGACAGATGGCAGCGGTATCAGCTGCAGAGCTCGGCTTTAGGCCCGCAGCATACGCAGTCTTTCTGTGGCCTAGTTTTAACGTGGGTTTATATCCAGTGTTTTAATAAGTGTGTATGTGTGAGGCATTCACTGCCCCTAGTCCCTGTGAAGTTGTTTTCTTTAATTGCTTATGTTTTGATTTTGTTTCAGTTGCTGGAGGCCGTGGTGGTGGCAGTACTGGTGGCTTGGGTGGAGGTTCCCCTTATCCTTTGTCTCGTGTTGCTGTGATGTTTTGGGATTGGAGTCTTCATTCACCGGGGTGGTCCGCACGTGTCTGGGTGATTTAGTTTGTTTTATTGTTTTGGGATTCCATCCCCCCTTGCACTGGTCTCTGTCCCCATAGGGCCCCAGCTATTGACAATAATTTTGTTGTTTTTTTTGTTTTATGAATTTGTTGTATTTTAATAATTTTTCTTAAAATAAAGATTGTGGCGTTTTTAAGATTGAACCTCGTCTCTCGCCTTCTTAGTGGGCGAACTTGTGTGCCTTAGTTAACTGGTGAAATTCCCTGGGTGAAATTCCCAGGGTGGCGTTGTCAGGCAATCATTATTCAAATTCTGGTTTTCTTATTTACTTACCTTCACATCTTAACCATTATATCATTCATTGCACTTGCTGCCACCCCGCCACATCTTGGCGTTGGTCGGCAGGATCCACTTCTAAAAGGCAGAGACGTGTGTTTTTTTTTTTTTTTTGTGTGTGTATTAATGTGGTTTTGTTTTTTCAGATTTTGGCAAACTGAGACAGGACAGCAGTGGTTCCCTCTCCTCCCTGTGAGCTTCGTGTAAATTTGGCAAGGCGCTTTCTCCAGGTTTGACTTTTGGGGTGCTCTTATCTTGTATCAATCATTTGCTGTGCTCTTTTCATAGTTATGGAGGCAGAAATACAGGAACTTAAGGAGTTAATTGTACAGCTTAAAGCTGACAATGAACGATTGAGACAGGAACGAGCTGGCCCTAGTGTTTTGCCATCTACCTCTTCCGCACCAGGTATTGTCCCTTCCACTCTTAGCGCCCCTGTAGCAGAAAGGTTAGTCTTTGTGCCTAGAGATAGAAAGTGTCCCAGTTTTAGGGGACGAACAGGCATAGGGTTGAGTGAGTGGTTAGAGGAGGTGCAGGGATGTATGAGGGCCCGTCGTTTAGCTCAAGTTGATCAAGCCTTCTTCCTTGTCGACCATTTAGAGGGTGAAGCCAGGGATGAGATTAAATATCGTTCTAGCGCAGAGAGAGAGGATCCAGACCGCATAATTGCTATTTTGCAGGACTTGTACGGGTGTTCAGACTCCTATGTTGCATTGCAGGAGGCTTTCTTTTCCAGGCAGCAGCAGGAGGGAGAGACTCTTCAGGAGTTCTCCCTGGCCCTGCTGGGCCTCATGGAGAAGGTGAAGCAGCGTGCGCCTGCTGGCATGCAGAATTTTGAGGTTCTTTTGAGGGACCAGTTTGTGGAGCATGTGTCAGATGGCTCTCTGCGCCGTGAGTTAAAGCAATTGGTGCGTAGGCAGCCTAATTACACCCTGCTTGATGTTAGGGCTGAGGCTATCCAATGGGAGCGGGAAGGATTATCTGGAGGCGCGAGGGGCCGCAGTCATTCAGTTCCCTCGGTGTTTGGTGTCCAGTATGGTGTCCAGGGCAGCTCTTCAAATGCTGTTCTTTCCCCGTTAGACATGCATGAGATGAGGGAAATGTTAAAACGGCAGCAGGAGCAGCTTAATCAGCTCACTGAAAGTTTGGCTCGGCTGCAGAGCTCTCATCGTCGTTCCTCACGTACTGGCCCTGTAATATGCCGGCGCTGTAATCAGCCTGGTCATTTTGCACGAGAGTGTGATGGCAAGCGTGTGTCTGTTCATGCACAACC
>JAMQGT020011806.1:0-35000 GCA_024447675.2 Pterophyllum scalare
GCCTTTAAAAGCCAAAAGCTGTGCAAAAATCTGGATTCCATGTCATTTTCTGTCAAGTCTCTACACTGTCAAGACCTCCTGATGGCAAAAGCAAAAAAGCTCACTGACTTTGAACGTGGTAGGATTGTTGAGCTGCATAAGCAAGGCCTCTCACAACGTGCCATCGCTGCTGAGATTGGATGCTGTAAGACAGTTATTTTGCATTTTTTAAATGATTCTGAGGGTTATGGAACAAAAAAGTCAAGTGGTAGACCCAAAAAAATTTCACCAGCGCTGAGCCGCAGGATCCGATTGGCTGTCCGTCAAGACACGGGACGAACCTCTACCCAAATTAAGGCCATTACTGGTGCTGACTGCAGCCCAATAACCATCAGATGGCATCTGCGAGGGAAGGGCTTCAGAAACAAAAAACATCTTCAAAGGCCACGTCTTCTTCAACGCCACAAAATTGCCCGTTTGGACTTTGCAAGGCTGCACCAAACATGGGACATTGAAAGGTGGAAGAAAGTTGTCTTCTCTGATGAGAAAAAATTTAACCTTGATGGTCCTGATAGCTTCCAACGTTACTGGCATGACAAGGAGATCCCACAGTGGGCGCCATCATGATTTGGGGTGCATTTTCCTTCAGTGGAACAATGGAGCTTCAGGTTGTGCAGGGGCGTCAAACAGCAGCTGGCTATGTGGAGATGTTGCATCGGGCATCCCTCATGACTGAGGGCCCTCGTCTGTGTGGTAATGACTGGGTTTTTAAACAGGACAATGCTGCAGTTCACAATGCCCGCCTGACAAAGGACTTCTTCCAGGAGAATAACATCACTCTTTTGGACCATCCTGCATGTTCCCCTGATCTAAATCCGATTGAGAACATTTGGGGATGGATGGCAAGGGAAGTTTACAAAAATGGACAGTGGATGCCCTTCGTTCATAACTTGGAGCAACATTCCCACTAGCCTCCTGGAAACACTGGCATCAAGCATGCCTAAACAATTGTTTGAAGTGATCAACAAGAATGGTGGAGCTACTCATTACTGAGTCCTTTTTTTGACACTTTGATGTGTTTCTGTTTTTTTGGGGGGGGGTGGTCGGGTTTTTTGAGCTATGGTCTTAAACTTTTGATCAGCTGAAAAAAAATCATGTTTGAGTGCTAATGCAGTTTTCAATAAATTCTCTGCTCAAAAGTTTGCAAATTCTTGCAATTTTTTAACTTGTCTTAAGATCAGGAGTGTGTGTGTGTGTGTGTGTATGTATGTATGTATGTATGTATGTATGTATGTATGTGTGTATATATATATATATATATATATATATATATATATATATATATATATATATATATATATATATATGTTTTTTAGGTGTTATTGTTCTCTCCATTTAGGTACAAATCATTTAAATCAATTAATGATGCGCAGTGACAGAAAAGAACTCCCCTCAGATGTGTTAAACCTAAAGTAACAAGCCTGTTTGAAAATTCAAGGAGTACAGAGTAGAGATATTTGTGTTAAAATGTAAAGGTAAATCATTAGAAAAATAAATACTCAGGTAAAGCACAGATACCTGAAAATTTTGTATTTGTATTTGCCACCTCTGATGCCATGTCAAAAACATTGTCACTGCAGAAGCTTGTGACAAGGCTGGAAATGTATATCTTTGCATATTATAGGTCTCCCAGACATTTCCCATGTGGTTATTGACCTTGACCTTGATATCATCACTCTTTCTCTCCCTCCTTCTCATTTGTCTGCCTGATGTGTCAGTAAAATGTTAGCACATTGTCGTTGTCTTCAAGAGCAGGTATAGACTTGTTAATCTTGCCCCCACTGCTTTCTGCTATTTAGATTTTGTCTTCAAGGCTAATATATTTTCATAAGGCAGTTGCCAACACATACAGAACATTTTCCACAGTCTCACCAAACTGTTACTTTTACTGGAGGGACTTTTAAAACTTTTTTAAATTATTATTTTGTGGACTCACCAATATTATCCACATATTGTTTTCTTTCTCACCTCTCGAGCCTGCCATCACCTCCTTTTTGTCCATCTTCCACCACCACTTAAGGTCTTTCAGATTTTAAAGGTGGCTACTTTTGTAAAGTTTTACACAACTGCTCTAACATACTATCCATAGGAGTTATTTTTGAAAAATGTTTTAGTGGTGCACTTCCTTAAGGTTGAGGGGTTAAAATCAAAGCAGCAGTGGTCATAAGGATTTTTTTCTCACAGGGTGTGATGTCAGATGTCAGAGATGCATATGACAGAAAAAAAATTCCCTAGCATCATATTTGACTGCATTCAACATAATTTCAGGCAGCAGCTCAGAAAGAGTGATTATCTTTGTGTTTGTATATCAGGCTCACTACTTAGGACAACAACTTAGGAACACAGACAGTAAAAAAGATAGCTGTAGCTTCCTGGTTGGAAAAATGAAGCCAACACAGAAGTTCCTAAAACCTGAATTATTTCTGAAGGCCACTAGATGGCGACAGCTGAAGTTGCGAAAAGATTTCCAGTCCTATAGAACTCTATGGAAAAAGGGTTTCTTTCATGACCTCTGTTAACAACACTGCTGCTGAGTTCATTGTCTTAGTCACTTATTTTGGGTCATACTGAATAAAAAAACTAAATCTATGTTGAAAATCATGGTCATACTATGTTTTGAAAAAGAAGATTAGCTGTGGTATTTTCTGCTGGCACACTGGCTAACGACTTGTCAATTACAATTCATTAGGCAGTGAGCACGCGGTTTCACAGTCAGGTCCACTACTCCTCTTCACATCTAGTTTCTTGCAGCTAAGATGGCAATGGTGGACATGCACATATTGAGGCTTCAAAACAGGACGGGTGACATCACAGTAGCTACCTTTTATACGGCTTATACTTAGGAAGCCAAAAAAATTGGTGCAAAACAATATCAGCATCTGCGATGATCCTTTAAGATCAGAATCAAATTCAGCATACAGTACTATGAATACAAAGCAGCGCCTTAGACCTTCTCATTAGAACATTGCCCTTCTATCTTAGCACACACTTCCCATAGTCTCCTCTCTCTAACCTTTCCGTGCTGCCACCTACTGCTCCCTCCACCCTCACCCGCTTCTTGTTTGACACTCGCTGTCATACGTTCTTGGCATCTGCTCCTTGCTTACTTCCCACATGTGTTCCTGCCTTGTCCTACCCAAGACAACTCCATATATCCTTTTACTCAGCTTTCATCTCTGTCCTTCTCCTTTTTCTATTCTCTGTCTACATGCTGTGTCTCTGTCTCGTCTCATACCATGTGGCGTACCTGATAGGGCAGCTCACTCCTCATGGATCTTTTTGCGTTGTTGGCTGGGAATTGATTGTGGCACTTTTAGTGTTGGAGCCCATCACTGCATTTTCATCTCACAGCATGGGATCCCTCTCTGTCTGTAACCCTCTCTTTTAACTTTTCTCAGTCCTGCAACTGCCTGCATCTATCTCTACTTTCAACACTGGGATCTTTGTAGTTTCATAGATCTTTTACTGTAATATAGCGTGTTTGGTGAAGTTGAATTCAAAATAGAAATGCCTTACTTCTGCCTCGGACTGAAAAACACAGTTGTCACTGGTGTTATATTGCTTTAAAAAAGAAAAAAAAGAAAGCTTTAGAGTTTGGAGTGAGGTATTTGCAACAAAATCAAGCATGCTGTGGTTTGAATCCTCTTTAAAACACCCAATTGGTGAGCTGGTTACAGCACTGACAGTGACATAGCATAATGACATTATAGAAGTGTAATGTAATGAGTCATCAGTTGGTATCTAACTGCTGTATTTGAACCACTAATTAATGGTCCAAAGTATTTCCATTGTAATGAAAGCAAACTAGCATTTAATCACTAAGAGTGATTTGTCATGACTGCAACATCTGCCCTTTACAAGTATTACTGTACTCTGCATCCTGTGTGTGTGTGTGTGTGTGTGTGTGTGAGCATCATTTGCAAAGTAGGGTAGGGTCAATAGGTTTGCATTACGGACAGATCATAGTTTGCCAAAAGACATGGCAGGAAAAGATTAAACATCATGCAAGACAAAAAAGAACTGAAATGTGAGATTTATATACTATAAAATATCAAAATGAGCTCAAAAATTGACAATGTGGGCAGAAAGGAGAAACAATGAGCAAAAGCCTGGAGATGAGAAAGGAGGATAAGGGTGAGGAAAAGAGAACCGGAGAAGAATGTGGTGGGAGGTGAGAAAGTAGACGACCGGGGACCTGAAGAAGGGATGAGAAAGGAGAGGATGAGGAGGAAAAAGGAGTAAGGCCCTCTTCATTTATTGCTCCAGTGGAGAAGAACCTAGAGCTCTCTAATGGTGCTGCCATGGTAATAACAATAAAAACCAGGAGAACAAGAGAAAACGAGAGGCAGCAAAAGAAAGGGAAGAAGACAGAGGTTAGGACAGAGCGGAAAACATAAAGTACGACTGTTTTCTTTCCACATTTCCATATTTTCCCATTTAGCTCTCCCTCTCTCTATCTTTCCCTGTACCCTCCACCCAACACAACGGCACTTTCCCTCTTTTCTTTTTTTCTGTCTTTCCACTGTTGGCGCTCTGTGTCCTTGCTCTATGCTTTGTTAGGCAGGGCAGTGGTACTGCTGTAGCTGCTGTGTCAGGGCTTTCTATTGGTGGTGATTAATGTATGGAGATGGACTGATCGTCACCAGCCACCAACAATATTCTCACCGCCGGCACAGTGGAGGTGCACACAGGGGGTAGGGGACATAGAGACAGCCTGCACATGGGTGTCAGTAGCAGTGAATCATAAATGCTTGTTATATTTGGACACATAAGACACCGCGGCGCAACTATATAGGATGGTGCACTGCATACAGCGAAGACTTTTTAAGACACTGTAATAAGGCTTTTTTTTGCTAATAAATAATAATAAAAACATTTTGAAATTTATACACTAAGGTGATTAATTAGATTTAAATAAATGACTATTTTGATTGTTGATTGAGCATTTTAAACTAAAATTTCAGTTTTTACTCACACCATCTTTTTAAGGCTTACATGTTTTATAATTGTAAAAGGCTTTAACTGATAACTGTGGCATCCTTTTCAAGTTAAGAGATTGTAAATCACACAGAGAGCGGTTAACATGTCTCTTGTTCTTAATTTTTGGTCAATTCAATGCATTTATAGGCAAATAAATCAATCAGTTTGGTTCACTGAATGTTCAGCTGTGAGTTGATTTCAGCATTAAAGCAGTTGAGTTGACCAGTTGCTTCAATGTGAAAACTTGTCTGTATAGTTTTGATTTGTTTGCATCCTGTTGGAAGCAAGAGACCTTAAACATATGAACTTAAAACATTATGCATTTCCAACATATTCCAAAATCTTCTTTGGGAACCAATAGAAATAACATTAAGCCTCTAACACTGATTGAGATACAAGTGTTAATAACATCACAGTTTGACACTAGACTATAGTAGCAGAAATGATCAGGCCAAGGTTGCATCATTGCATAAGAATATATAGATCTCCACCTAGAATTTCAAAATCTCTGTAGTGGTAAAAAACAGATGAAGCACCCAAAACTGTTGTTATTTAATGAGCATAATTAATAAGTAAAATTTGTGCAATATATGAGTACCAAATGGTGAGCCAGCCTGGCATTTCTGCCCACACTGCATATGTGTGTGTTATGATTAGGCCAAGGAGACAGTAGATAAATTAGCTTTGGGTAGAAAATGAAAGTGGAAGATATACTGGATTGCCCTGTGAGAGTTCATGTAGTAAGTAGACACACACACACGCCTGCGCACACACACACACACACACACACACACTGAACCTTTCCTCTGTCTCCTCCTCCCTATCCACCTTCCCATCCATCAGGCCATCTCAGGGAGCTGCCCGCAGTTCCACTGGCTGGTTTAATTGTTAATGCTAATTGCTATTTATTGGCTCAGATGCAAATGATAGGCTGGCCAAAGTGAAATTTTATGAGGAGTGAACTCCCCCTCTCACACAAATTGAAAAAGTGAAACAAGAGGAAGAGGGAAATGAGGCGAGAAGAGAAGAGCTTAATGGCGGCTCTTTAATAGCAGAGAGCAAAAATTAAGACTGATTTAAGACACGGAGCTAAATCCCCCCAAAATCCTCTGTGATCCCCACTCAGGGAGACACCCATTTGGCACAGACGGAGAGGAGAGGCAGGAAGAGGAGAGGATATTAACGCAAAATCTGAAATTCATTTAGTCTTGAAAGCTAGTCAGTATTACAGTTCATGATAATATATGAGGATCTCTTCTTTTTTTTTCATTTGATGCAAGACTAAAGTGAGCTTGTTGTGCTTGACTATAACCCTTGAAACTTATTTAAAATAAAACAAGAAAAAATGCACAGATAGATAGACACATTCAGTGGGCTCAGTGGAATAATTGTATTATTGGAAAGCATATGGAGAATGACAGTGGGCTGAGGTCAAACTTAGCCAGCGGCAGCCTCACACTGACTCCCTATATACCAAGTGAGCGTGTACTTGAACATCTTCCACTTTCTAATACACTCTAAAAGGCAAAGCAGTATTTGCACAGCACATTATCTTAATGTGAGCCTGACAATATGTGTGTATGTGTGTGCGCTTTGCCATAGTCCAGGCGCAGGACAAGCTTTGCAGCATTGTTTGACATAGCGGTGTCCTCTTTTTAGGTTCACTCGTTTGCTTTTCTGTCCGTCCATTACTCCCTTCCTCGCTCCTGCCCATCCCTCGCTCCATCACTCCATCTGATTGAAGGATCTTCTATTCATCCTCAAGGTGTGATCGCCCTGCCAATTAAAGACCAATCCAATCACATCTGAGCTTCTGTGTGTGTTTGCGTGTGAGGCGGCAGTGTGGGTATATGTGTCTGCATGCATACACATATGTATGAGAATGGATGTGTGGGCGTGTGTGTGCGGGACTATGTGTGTGTGAGATTTGAGATCTGCCAGGTTAATGCAGTTAGGGTTATTTCACAGTCCATTAAGAAGCTTATGTTGACCTCCTGACCCTAAAGCCAACAACACAGAATCCATTATCATGACAATAGGACTGTGTGTGCACATTTGTGAGTGTGTGTGACTGTGGACTCTGTTTGACATGATTATGCTTTGTGGAAGCACAAAGTTAGCTTGTATGGAAAGGATCAGACTGGAAAATAAAATGAAAAGAAAGAGATTTCTGCCTTTTTGAGTCTTAAGGTTTGTTCAGTTGGTTCTGTGCTGTAGAATAATTTGTACCATTATAGTTAACAGAGTAGAGGAAGAAGGACAATCAGTGGCCATGCAAATGAAAGGGAAGATGCTGATGTTGGCGCTTTTTTTTAGGGTGCTGGAAAATTTGATTGAATTACATAGTGAGCAGAACCTAGCCTCCATATTTGCTGGAGCGCATGTGTAGGTTTATTTGTGTGTCAGGTGTGACAACCTGAATGCTGCTCTGCAAAAAGCTTGGTTGTAAAAAAAGAATGATCTTTGCCCTCTTGCCTTAACACTCTTTGCAATATGAAGCTTTATATGAAACAGTACAATATCAGTTTGATCATTTTAAAGTTGTTGCATTTTTAAAAGTAGATGTTAATGCTCTAAAAAGTCCATGTTTTAAATGTGTACGGCAGTATGTTTTTCCATTATATTTCAGCCACTGTGCACCCATCTCATCCTCTTAAAATTGCTATACAAAAAACCTCAACCTTTTCTTTTTGATTTGTGTCATCACATTTAATAATCCAGTCTTAATTGTGGAAAAATATTATCCTTATTGGTCTTATTTTTTCTTTTTCTCTCTCCTAATATTAATTTATTTCAATCTCTGTTGCTTGCTCTCTCATCTGTTTATCCACTTATTTCCCTACCACTGGGCGACTAACCCTGACCCTCACCTTGCCTCTCTGTATCCAAACCTCTAGGATGGTTATTGATCCACACACACTCAGACTCGCACAAAGACCTGGCTGCTGTGTTCATGGTTAATGAGACAGGCACAGCTATTCTAGGTGTGGATGGGTTACAGTGTGAGGACCTATAAATAAACTTACAATGCCTAAGGGAACCACAAGATTGAATTTATTAAATTTTTGTTCACAGCCTGAAAAAATATGTGTAAAGAACAAGAATGACATTTAGCAGAAGGAAAGCTAGACAAATGTTTTTATGCTGTATGGACACAAAAGTGAAGATCAAAATATAGATGAAAAAATAAAAAAGTACAAATTAAAAAAAATAGAACAACTTTTTAATCTGTCATTGATCAAACACCACTGCAAATATTTACAACAGTGTACAATGATACACTGTTACACACACACACACACACACACACACACTTCTCCATATTTCAGATTTAAGTGTGTACGGTGTGTCTGCTGAAATCTGCCTGTTATGGTATGTGTTAAACTCTGCATTGGTCACCCACTTTGTGCACCTGACAATAGCGCAGTAGCTGCGTGAGACAGTTGAAAATTGATATCCTTGGCCGGTTCTTTGTGTCCCCGGCAATATGTTGTCTGTTCCGGGACTTATCAAATTGATGGACTAGGGTGTTGGGTGTGTGTGTGTGTGTGTGTGTGTGTGTGTGTCTCATGTAACTCATCTCAGGGCAATTAAGTTGTTTGGGAAATTGCTGAGAGAAGTGTAATATACTCCCTCCCTCTAATTTTTCCTCCCATTCCTACTGTTCCTTTTTTTTGTATGTCATGTTTTTTTTTTTTCATTCAAATTGTAGAATCAGTGAAATACAGTTTCATGCAGCAGCCAGTTTTGGATACCTAGCTGATGTCTTCTGAATTCATTGAAGGGCACCCTTCTGACAGCCTTCACCAATATAAGCACTAACAACTTAAGATGGTACAATATTGCACTGATACACATGTTTACCTGTGTACTTGAGTAATGGTCATAGAACCATTGAGACTTATATACACATCAAACATACTGTAAACATACATCCTTGGACACTTCTCTGCATTAAGTAAACTAAGATTCATGTCTAGGATGTCTTTGAAGTTAAAGTTTCACTTTTTTGCAAGCGCTGTCAGTCTAAATTATATATTTAAAATATATGTTTAAATTCTATATTTTTTAAAAAACTACATATTTTTTTTTGCTGTATCAGCAATATAATTTCAAATATTAATTCTGCATCAAATTAGATGCAGCATTACTGGTAAAGACAGTTAAAAAGTTAGTTAAGCAAAAATGTGTGAGATTATTTCTCTTAAAATAAAGACTCTTAAAACTGAGAACAGCCTTTCATAACCATTCACAAACATAAAGTATTAAATAATATACAGTTAGTATATTCATTATTTCACCATCACTTTACAATCTGTGTAAATCTATCCCTCAATTTAACTTGATTTAAAAATTGAATTTCAGCTGTACATAAAGGTATGATTAATGTTGCATTTGAAACATTTGTCTTTGGCCTCATGTAGTTTCACCTCACTGTGCCTCAGTGGCTAGATGTGTGTGTGTGAGTGCGTGAGTGTGTGTTCTTTGTCCTAGTGTGTTTTTTGGACAGTACTGACAATAGAGCATTGTATACTCTTCACTGATAAACAGCTTCCAGAATCATTAAAACAGATTTTGTGTGTGCATACACACACACACACACACACACACACACACACACACACACACATTCCCATATAGATGATGGCGCGCTCTAAATTGTCCTTCACACAGCTCTCCCTGTATATTGACTGTGTGTCTTTTTTCTCAAGCTGACATTATTGTCAAATTGTTTCTCAAACAGGACACAATTGAAAAGGCGGACAGTTGTTCAATGGCTCGAGTTTTACCATTGATTCCCAATAGGGCCGTCTATTCATCTGTCGACAGGAGGAACGGAGAGAAACTCTGTTCTGCACTCGTATCATGACCATTTTTTTTTTGATATACCGGTGTGTGTGTGTGTGTGTGTGTGTGTGTGCGCGTGTGCGCGCACACACACGCACACACACACACACACACACACACACACACACAAGCACAGGTGGATGTTTACATCTATGCATGTGCACACACACCTGCTTTCATTTAAATATTGCTCATGTCCCAATGCATTCTGTTACTTTATACAGTGCGATACCCACAGATCAATGGAAGCCAAGGAGACACCACACACTTGTGTACACACACACACACACACACACACACACCCACCCACCCACACACACACACACACACATACATAGGCTGTGTGTAGCCTGCAGGCAGATGGTATCTGCAGTAGACGCTTGTTATTCTCAACAACTCTGATATGGACATCATTAGCACAAGCAGAACACTAAAATACACTGAAACACCTGAAGCTGTACACAGGATAAAACTTTTTTTCTTTTCAGATCGCCATATTAAAGCAGCAATGTGTGTAGTTTATGTCTTTAATACACTGCTGTTAAATCACTGAATAGTCATACCACAGCTAAAAAGATATGGAGATTATTAGAAAAGTATGAAACACAGATCAAAATATAGACAGCACCTAATCTGTTATACAAAAAAATGTGAATATGAATTAAAACAGGTAATAATAATTTATAGCTACAGTGTACTATATGCCTTTCAAAATGAAGGATCACTACAGAGCAGGAACCAGCTGAGGAAGTGCCCTTGTAAAAGGAGTTTTAAGATTTTTCTATAACTGATAATAAACTTTATTTTTATGACTGCAAAGATGCTTAATAAGTTTGAGTCAAATTGTCAAAACATTTTTTTTCATTTACTGTTTTTTGGCTGTCGTGCGGCAAAATTAATTCCCTCTTGTGTGATGTCAAAGATATAAACTGAAATGAAAAAAAAAAAGCCATGCACGGACACAACCAATCAGGCTAGCGTGCAGCTGTAAAAACTGTATTAATAGTTTAGAGTGAATATTTAACAATGGTGGTGTACATTTGCATAGACACATACTTCTAGAAGTTAGATTTGAGGAATTAAAACTGCATTAAGGGAAGGGAAGAGAAGAGAAGCTGATAGTAGAAAAATAAAAATAAAGCATTGACAAGAACAATGAGGATGAAAAGGATGACCATATTTTTTCTCCTTCTCTGTCCCTTTCTCCTTGGCAGCACTTTTCAACAGTAAATAAATTAGACAAAGTGCGTGTGTGTGTGCGTATTTGTGTGTGCATGTGCACGTGAGAGTGACAGAGAGTGAAACACACAGTGAGGGAGATAGCGGCAGATACATTACGAGGCCCGTTGTGTATGTGGGTATATGTTTGTACATGTACAAAAACCCTCACTGCTCTGTGCTGCTCCTTCCTCTCTCTCTGTTTGTGTATGTGTGTGTGCGTGAAAGAGACAGTATCTGAGGGAGTGTGCGGTACTAGATTGATGCGTACCGCCGGCGTGGCCATTTCTGCTGAGAACGGCCACACTCCTCTGCCTAATGATGCCACATCCATCCTGCAGCGCCAAGTGCTACGCGATTAGGAGTGTGTGTGCCGCATGTGTCCACAAGGCGTCTATCCTGGGGGCTACAACATAGAACCTTACACAGCCTCTGATCACTCTTTATTTGGCACTGAGCATGTGTGTCCATTTGTGTGTGTGACTATGAGAGTGAAGGGTCCTATGTGCCCATTAATATTAAATATAGATACCCTTGTCAGTGAATTACATCCACTGATCCCGTATTCTCCTCTCAGGGAGAAGAGGTGAGCAGGGAGGAGTCGTGGGAGGTGAAGGAAGGGAGAGATAAAGTGAAAAGAAGTAAGGGAGCACACAGGCGATGAAATGTGGAGAGAGAGGAAGGTAGAAAGGGTCGAGAACTGAGGAAGGGTGAGTACGGAAAGAGGGTGAGAATGCAGTGCTGAAGACAGAAGAGAGAACGGGCACAATAAGAAAAGAGGAGTTTAAGTGAGAGGAGGAGAGTTAGAGGAGAGTATAGGCGGAAAGGAAAGGAAAGGAAAGGAAAGGAAAGACTGGAGAGGATTATGGACTTCTTGTTAAGAGTGAATCATAAATGTTTAACTTGATCAGAAACGAGACAGAAAGGAAGACTAAGAAAGGACAGAGATGTGGGGAGAAGAGGAAGACAAAGAAAAGTAAAAGAAGTGATGAACCAGAGTTTAATAATATACAGCAAGTATCAGATAGGAAAACAGCGAGAGGGAGAAAGTGAGAACGGTGGAGAAAATCTGTGGAAAGAGGAGCCACCACAGAGGGGACCAAGGGGTTTAGGGGTGGATAGACTGAGGGAGGAGGGGCCAACTGATTGATTGTCCAGAGTGTTGGAGACTTGAGAAAAGAGGGACGACGACAGGTGGAAAGGGAAAAGAAAAGAGAGGACTGAATCCATCACTTCGAGAGGAAGAGAGAGGAAGGTGCCGGCATGCTTAGATAGAAAAAGAAAAAGAGACCTAAGGATAGGCAATAAAATGTGCTGGACTTACAGAATGAGAAAAGTCAGCTTTAAGAAAAATAGATCAGACTGAGAGAGATGAGGAAAGACATCAAGAAAAACAGTTTATTGGATAGCGATGTTACAGAAGCCAGCAGCGATTGAGTGATGAAGGGTGGAGGAAAAACAACAGAGTGAATGGTAGCAGCTTTGACCTGTCATCTGTCTGTGAATGAAAGAGAGAAGGGAGGAAGAGAGGAAAGGAGGAGTGACAGTTTGATTTTCCTAGCCTGGCGTTCATTCCCATATTCCCTGGCAAGCTCTCACCTGATGGAAAGATGGCAGAAAATCAATAGTCCATGTGCGTAATGGAGTAATGACTCTGAGTGTATGTGTATGTGTGGATAATAAGTGTGTGTGTATGTGCCCGATCCCTAAGCAATCACACACAGCTTAAGCCAGTCCCATGGGGTGGGGGCCACTTTAACTAACAACTTCATTACTGCAGCCACACACACGCTAGCTCACACACACACACACACACACACACACACACACACACGCACAAACCATGCCTTAATACAAACACTGTTGATCATAGACTGTAGACTTAGATTTTAGAGAAAGTTTTACAGAGTGGTTTTAATTTTCATTTTGAAACAACCTCATGGGTATTGTATATTTATTTAATTTGAACCTTCCACATGCCAAAATTTACACAACATTTCTGTCAGGAACTACTACATATCCACAGCAGTTTCTACCTGCTAGCGTGATTGCCTAAACAGTTTGGTGATATAAAAATAATTTTAAAATTGTTTTAAAGGGCTTTCTTTAAAGGGTTAAAACCGAGTCCAAGTGTATCAGCAGGGTGTCCTTATGTGTGTTTATCCAAGCAGCTCTCAAAGTATTTTCAGCCTCTGCCAAGTTGTTCTAAAGCTGTGAAAACATTCCCAGCTCTGGGAATGCTGAGGCCCTGGCACACACACACACACACACACACACACCCTGCAAATACACACAGAAACATGCGGAGATGCACCTCAATCAACCAATTAGGTCATCAAGGGGATCTCTCATCACAAAACCAGGCTCATTGCCATGTCCAAATGATGGGGTGCTGACGTACAAATGCGCGCCCGCACACACAAACCATTCTCTACTGTCTCTAAAACTCAGGAGACGCCGATACACAGAATAAACACATGCGCACACAGTTACATACACACTGCTCCCATGTAAACACCAAGCGCACACATGCACTACTCAAACTCGCACATGGCCCCAACTCATTATGGGTCCACTGATCAAAAAGAATGATGCTCCCTGTAACTATCTACCAGAGGAGGATGGAGGGAAAAGAGGAATTTGGACTAAAGGCGGCCCATTGCGGCTTAGCGTCGGCACAGACCAGCAGCTCATGGCGGCAGCCCCCTCTGTTTACTAGCGGCTAATTAATTCGCCACATATGCTGAGAACATCTGTCGCTAGTGACCTGCCGGGAGAGCAGAGGACGCACTGCTGCGACAGCCCGCTCCCCCCAACTCTCATTAGCACACACATACAGCTTCATATACACACACACACAATCATACATCCACACAAAGAGAGAACCACACACACACTCAAAGACACGTTTGAACGTATGCACATGTATGCGAAGCCACATCAAGTGTAACTACAGGTATTTAGAAACAAACGCAAACTTTGATCTGTCTTCAGTTGGGAACTACAAGTTTCGTTGCGACATATTAAAGCTCCAGCGAGCTGAACGTTTCAAAACGGACGCCAGTCACGCCTTTAGGAGTCTGCACTGAATTTGCTGCAGTTTTTGTGCAGTTGTTTAACGTCATGGAAAATCAAAAGCTCAATTACTCAGCTCAACAGGCTTTTTTTCTTTATTTACCAGAAGAGGCATATTGAGGCGGAACACAAAACATCAACTTATTATACTATAAAACATGAACTTTTTTAGTTCTAGAAAAACCTAATTATGAGTTGTACTTGAATATTGGTATTCTGCATGGATATTCAACAGCTGAAGGGCAGTCATCTTTTAAAGATGATCAAAAATGTACCTGATTTGTGTAGCAAGTGCCTTTATGAACTGTTTTTGTTTTACCTAAATAGCTAATAAAATTATGGATACATTATAAACAAACCAAAATTGTCAATCAGAATGTAAAAAATCTGTCAAATTATAATTTTTTTAATCAAAATTATCATCCGTTTTTTGTTCCCGCCATTATTTTGCAGTGTGTTTCTGTTTTTCAGTGTGTAATTCAAGAGTTGCAGCAACACAGCAATAAGCAAACAGTGAGTATTTGAAAGTATGCATTCATATGAGCTGTGTGAGTGTTTTAAGTTGTACTGCTGTGGTTAATGGTTGTAATAGTTTTAATCCACTTTAAAGATACAATGAAACTACCAGACCACAGTCAGAACAAAAATTGTACGAAGAGAAAAATTATACTGTACTATTATATCTTTTCAAAAAGATATAATGGTACAGTATATATATTTAATTGATAAAAAAATGCTGTCATATTTGCTTTTTGCCTCATATGTGTCCAGTAATTTTGACTTCAGTAGTTCCCAGGTGTGCATAAAGTTTAAAATGTAAGTTTCATCCTATTCCACTAGTTCAGTAAAAATTTAGCACACTTTTTGTTTGCCACACTGTCCTTCATGCTGCACTGTGTCAAACCCAAACTTGGCAAAATAAAAAAGTGAAGCTCTGCGAGTGTGCAAACCGCAGCACCAGCAGAAAAACTCCCACCAGCCAATCAGATTCATTAACCTCCACTATCCCACAATCCCCCAGGGGGACCTACAGAGACAAAGACAAACTCTCTCCCCCTAGTGTCCTGCGTTCTCCCTCTTTCTCCCTCTTTCCTCCTCCTACACCCCATTACACCGATCCAGTCGTCCCACCCTCCCTCACATGCCGCACAATTACCATAGACAAATCTGACTTCTTACTACAATTGAAAAAAGATCAAAAAACGTTCTGAGGAGTTTATTGCCACTAAAGAGTTTTGTGATTGCTACTCGTTCATTTGCACCAACAAACGCAGTCAATTTTAAAACTTAAATTAATGATTTTAAACACAACTTTTAATTCATTTAATGAGTTCTGTGATTGTGATGCAAATATTTCTTGGGTTTGTTTTGGGTTTTGCAGGATTGCTCAAAACAACTTTTTATTTTTATGAAACAAAAGTTTTATATTCAAATTTCAGTGGTTCAGATTAACTGTCTGTTCCCCTAAAATGCAAGTGTAAGTCAGATTGTTGTGGTTGTTTGTCTGTTTTCAAAAAAAAAAAATTTATTGCTAAACACAGACTAACAAGTGACCCAGTTAGCCATTTAACAATCACTGAGCCAGTCAGGCAGTAGATGACTTGGCTGTCACCTCACCTGTCCCTGTACATCTACTGAGGAATCAGTTAAAACATTAAAGTTTTTGGTGAGTTCTCTTCATCGCCAAAAGGCCTCTGATTCAGCTGGTAAACCAGTCAGTCAATTGTCTTGCTGCAACTCAGTCAGTCGACCGCCAAACAAGTCAACAAGTCAGTCACTCAGTGAAGCAGCCAACCAAGCATCCAGTCAGTCAAGCAGCCACCCAGCCAGTGAGCCCCCCACCTGTCCCTGCTAATTTGGTGAGGAATCAATTAAGGCTGTGTTTGCTGAGTTCTCCTTGCCTTCAGCTCATCTGCTCCTCTCTAATGCAATTGTCCTGTGTGCTGCGTGCAGAGCGGCATAATAAAGTGATAAGGCTAATCAGGTTGGCTGCTCCTCTCCTCTCCCCATACGCACACTACACTTATTCTATTAGATGTGTAATGAGATTCTGCACTCCATCAACACGATGCCGCTATGTGTGTGTGCACGTGAAAAAGCGTGTGTCTTTAGGAGTGTGTGTGTGTGTGTGTGTGGGAAAGTATGAACGTGTGTGTGTGGTTGTGTGTCTGAGCGAGAGAGCTTCTGTTCTTGCAGAGGAAATTTGCTCCATTTACATTCTATCATTAGCTTGAAACAAATGTGCCCTTGAGCTTAGCGCCCCTGTCTCTCTCAGCTGCAAACACTTTACTTTGGCTGGTGATCACAGCAACATACACATGCAGACACACACCGGCACACTCTTGAGTAAGACACTCAAGTATGCATACACGCACAAACACACACTTATATAAAACTCCCAGCAAAAAAGTATTAGTGAAACGAGTGTGTACCACTGCATGTGTGGTTGAAATCATTAGCTTAGGACTCATCTAACTTTTCATTATGCATAATACCCTATAAGCAAATATATACACACACACACACACACACACACACACACTAACACACATTTCTACTTACATCCATTCACTCATCCTTTCATATATCCACCCATCCAGCAAACACATCTTACCTCTCATATGCACACAAACCTTCAACCAACCACCAACTGACACACGCAAGCACAAATGTATTACACCCCCACCCAGACAAGAGAGTGATGGTCGAGTAGATGTAGAGGACACGGGGCTCTATGATGTGTAGAACAGTTCTGGTCAATGGGCCAGATAATGAGTTGCCATAAACAGCAGCAGTCTTCCACTGTCCAGCTCAGCTCATTACCATAGCTAGCATATGTAATCAGTGTGTTGCTGGGGCGTGTCTTAATGTACTCTACTCTGCTGTTTCTCAAAGACAGGGCTGGGCCCACAGGGTGGGTCATGAGAAGGTAAGAATGGATCAGTGCATCATCCTCAGGAAACATTGGTGATTAGCATTCAAAGCTGTAAAGGCCACATTATGACACCGAAGTCTTCTCAGTTTCAATTTATGATAAATAAGCAACTACAGGGATGATCATGCGGTACAAAATATCGTTATCTATATATCAGTATACTTATCAAATGAAAATAAACAACTATTTTGAAGCGTGGTGGCAATTTAATGTTAAACACTATACAAAGCAGTGAATTTCCTCTTCTGTGATTGACTTCATTAACATAAATCAGTGGGAAAACAAAACAACAGAGGGTATACAGTATATGGATACTTTGGAGGCCAGAAAGCTGTCACTGAGACGTAATTAGAAAACACGCACACACTCTCACACACATACAAACACAATATCAAGCTGTGCACATCCTCATTAACTCCATGAGTATGATAAAACACGATTCTCTCTCATCCCACCCAAGATTCCATAAAGAGGAGATAGTAATTCAAGCTGCAGACACCAAATCTCTAATTATAACTTTATTTGAAGAAAACAAGGGAGCACTTAATAAGCAAATGAGAGTGATAATAACTTGGAATATGGATTGGACCTAACAGGCTAGATTATAGGGGTGAACCCCTGCTGAGAGAGGGGGAAAAGAGAGCAAGAGAGAAAGAGAGAATTGTAAATAATGTGACAGAACGAGTAAATTATGAGGCTAAAGACTCAAAGCTGTAATTATGTCTTTCTTTGAATAGAGTGAGATGAGTGGGTGTGAGGATGATCGGATTGAAAGAAAGTTAACTGTGCTCCTGATTTTTCTCTTCTTCTCTCATTCGCTCACACGTACTAACAACACAGACACTCATTCTGCTTTTTACTCTTTCTGTCTTAGTTTTCCATTGTCAAGTGCATTGACTATTTGGATGGGAAATGTTTCTGGTTTATTTATAAAAGGATACCTGTAATGATTTCACACATTTGTTCAGTTCACTAATCAAGATAAGGTGCTACCTGAACTATAAAAATGGTTGCACTATCTGTTTTGTGGCTTTGGAGGGACTTTAAAGGCAGAAGAAAATAACCCAAGTGACATCATCATGGGTGATATTTGGTTGAAAGTTGAGAAGTTTCTCTTTTTTTTCCATATTTTTTGAAAACATGGACTTGATGCAAGAATAAGATATAATCCTATAAAATTGTGTAACAAAAAGTTGGATCACTTGTTTTTAGAGCTTGATGGATATAAAGGGCTAGAATATCAATTTCAAGACAGGGTCGCGGGGGGGGGGGCTGAAGCTTGTCCCAACTGATCTACCCTTCAAGATCATCTTCTTGTTCACTTTTGGACTGCTTCTAGCACTACAGTTGTTTTTTTTTTTCTTTTAGGTTCCTATGTGAAAGTCCCATTCTATCCCTTTGCTGGATGTCCTCTAGTATATCAAGCTGGTGATTTGTCAACATGAACTTTAGTTTGGAGAAGAGGCCTGAGTCAACACACCACAGTTTAGGTCTTTTCTGCCAAATATTCCCCCCCAGATCCCTCAGCACGTTACAGCAGAACTCTGAGTTGAAAGTTTGAATTTGGTAGAGTTTCACATTGCATGGTCCTGTGAGTATTGAAAAAACAAGCAGGATCCCAGTTGTGCTCTTTATCTGAAAGTTACTCTGTGGCCAAGAAACTATTAACTGAAAACGGTTTGGTCTATAGGTCTTAGCAAGAAGTTAGGTTAATTCAGGACAGCAGTTGTAACATCTTGGTTTCTCAAAACCGTGTGTAATGAAACAAATACAGTTTCTTTATATCACATTACCACAAACATTGTGAATTTAAAGTCAATTGGGCACTTTGTTGTAATGAGAATAAACCTTTTCCTTGACATGAGGAAGAAATATAAAATATAAAGTCTGCTTTAGATAGAGAAGGGTCCAGCAATGGAGTGGCTCAAACACAAGTTTTTCACCCAGGAAATGGGGTTCTGTGTAAGACAGTTAATATTCTGTTTTATAATTAGAATTAGAGTTAAAATGACTTAGGTTTGCCACCACTTGCAGTTGTGTGGGTAAGTACACATAAAATCCCTGACCATTTCAGAAAGCCAAGACACGTAAAAAAGACAATAGAGGAGAAGCACAACGCTTTCCATGGTGCCAGCAAAGACTATGAATCTATTACATGACACCACAAGTTAAAATATCTTAGTCTACAGGAGGTGTCTTAACTCACTGAACTGTCTGCTAGAACAGTTCTACCAAATCTGCTGAACACACCATGCTCATTGTACTTATGAGTTGCCGGTTATAATTTTTCAACCCCAATTTAACCCATGATTCCAGCCCTCACCAAGGTCTCCTCTCCCTCTTTTCTTCACTTTCTCTCTGTAACCCATTTTATTCCCCTCCATCTTCTGTCTATTTCTACACCAATTTCAAATCTCTTTAGGTTTGTCTTGAGCTACAGGATATGAAATTGTCTTGTAAAGAGGAGACAAGTATTCACAGAGGATTTTGCTATTCAAGGTTGATTTCATTTTATTTGCTATGAGGGCTGTCTGTCTGCTTGCATGTTAAAGATACGAGCTGAGTGTTCGTGTGTATGTGCTACTCCACGATTTGTGTCTGCCATTCAGCAAGCTGTACATATGTCACGCAATCTCACTTTCTATACATGGTTATATTTGACATATGCTTAACAGGGGCCAGGGGGATCGCTTGAAGCACTGCGCACTTAGGTAGACATGTGTGTCCCTGAGCAGCAGTCTGTGCTCCTGTACCAATCCAATGAAGTTGTCTGAGAATGACAGCTTCATTATCTTGTATGAAAGTGGGACAAATTGAGGCTTGTCTCTCTATCACTCTGAGTGTAAGTATGAAAAGCTGAGAAAATAAAAACACACACACACACACACGCATGTTTCTCTTTTCTTTTTTTATCACCAACTTGTCTGCAGCCCTGCAATTCAATCTCTCTCTAACAGCCCATAATTCTAACACTTTTTCTCCTGAGGAGTGTGTGTGTGTGTGTTGTGTGTGTATGTGTGTCTGGCAGCTGGGACCAGTAAGTGATGACTGTATCTAAATGTTGATCACTGGGAAATGCTCTGTTGTTCTGAAATGAGATGGTGGGGGATATATGCATGCATGCCTGTTTTGGGAGTTTTCTGGCAGATGTCAAACAGTTGAGGCTTCACACAGACGTGCTGACAACTCTCTTAGTAAGTGGGCACCTTAGGGGCAAGACAGGTGTGTGTGTTTGTGAGTGTATGCGCTTGTGTGAGAGAAAAGGGGAAACAGACGTGACCTACCCCCCTCTATTTCATCCCATCTGCATCCTGACATCTGACAGGGACATCACACCAGGCCAATCCACCACTGTGTGTGTGTGTGATGCCTCATATCCAGTAGAAAGGTAATGGTATGTAAATGACCCCACATATGTCATCCATGAGAAGACTGGAATGGACAACCACCCACACACATACACACACATGCACACGCACACACATGCACAGGCACACGCACACACACGCACAGGCACACGCACGCACACACACACACACACACATGCACAGGCACACACACACACACTTTAATGCCCTCAAGGTTGCAGGTCTCGGCCTCTGTCTGATGTCTTTGGGTCAGTTTCTCACACTTCTGACAGGGTCACACACCTCTCCTCTCATTATTAACCTGCAGTAAAATGCCACATAGCCATAACACTCAGAGTGCCTATATAGGTGTGTGTGAAAGATTAACTCACAGGGAGAGTGTATGCGAAAAGAAAAGCTGGAAAGCTGTTTGTGTGTGTGTGTGATGAGAGACAGAGAGGTAAAGAAATTCAGGTGTATGTAGGACTGTTTAGAGAGACTGATAGAGAGGGAGTCTCCTTCTTGTTTGTGTGTGTATGTCCTTGGGGTATTACCTATCATATTAACAATATGACAGACTGCCCAGCCTTTTTTTCCATTTCCTGTCAATCAAGCACATTCAGCCAACAATATCTTACATTAAACAGTGAAACCACACTGGTAGAGTTTAAACATGCTGCCCCTGTTTGGAACAGTTTAATGTATATCTATGAACATTCATTTAGTAGTCTCTACCCTCATGGCTCCCATCTGCAGCCATTTCCCCACAGACATTTCCAGCTGCACATTGGTGGTGTTCACTTTAATTTGATTACATTATGCAAAACTGCCACAAGGGAGTAAAGAAATCATAAAAACTTTATTTTATTTTTTGGTTTTTTTGGTTTTGTTTTTTTGAAAACAAATGGATGCAGTGAATATATGCGCTGTCAATGTGTGAGCTGAGCCTTTTGAAAAGATAAATATACTCCAACAGCAGAATAAAAGGTAAAAAAGTGCAATGTAAAAAATGCATTGCACAAAAAGATAGAGAAGTGTGTGCGCTTACACACACATATTCTGGACCTTACTTTTGCTCCCATGATTCACAGTATGCTGGTAGAATTATAAAAATTAAATCCTCTCTAAATTCCATCACAGTTACTGACAGGATTATACTCTGTCACTCTGTGTGTGTGTGTGTGTGTGTGTGTGTGTGTGTGTGTGTATACAGGTGAGGAGAGTCACACACTGTAGTCACTGCTACACAATAGGATTAAGACCAACACATACCAGCGTATGTGTGTTAGCAGAGCAATGACCATTGGGGAGAGTCTCCTGAATGATAAACAGTGAGTTCTTCTGCCTTGCCTTTGTTCCCTCTTTCTTTGTCTTTATCTACCTCTATATCTATCTTGCCAACCATCTGGACCTTCAGTCTTCCCCCCACCCCCTACCCATTAGCCCCCAGCAACAATACATACAAATATACAAACACACATGATGTATTATGAATACATTGTGTGTAAGTAACACAGACTTACAGGGATGCATGGAAGCATTTTTTTTTAAAAGCCTGGCAAGTCTGATGTTGTAGAAAAATTATATGGAAATTCCTGATTTGCAGAGCTTGCATTTTTTTATTTTCATTATGTATAAATGATTCTGTACTATATTTATTAGGCCTCCTCTTTGTATTTTTGATCTAAGTTGCTGCTGCATGTAATGGACGTGAGTAAGGATAGCTGCTCCGGTGTTGTTGGAGGTCTTTCTACTCTTAACCCAACCATTTCTTTTTTTGTCATGTCTGCTAAACTTAATGTTACTTTTGTTCCATTCAGGAGCTTTTATTGTGGCGGACTACACGTCAATGGCACTCAACCCGGAGGCTGGAAAAGCCAGGGAACAATTAAAGGACCACCCAGTCAACACCAGTCTTGGTGTTGTTTTCATTGACAAGTCTAATAACTTGTGATGTAAAGAGCATTTTTTTAATGTGCAAGCAATTCTTTAGGTCATATCTTCATTCACTGAGTCACCTATATACAATCATTTGATCTGACATTTATTTAAAAAGGTACCATGAGTATGCACAAATTTACTATCCATACAAAAGCAATGCATGTGCACATTTCTGCATTTGTGCATGCACAGTTTTATTTGCAAAACTACTGCAGTTTCTGCCTGTGTCCCTTTTATATGTATATTATATAACAGGGTTTTACTTGGACAGACTGTGTTGGGAGAAAATATAAAGCAGAAGGATGAGTGCACATAAAGAGTTGAAGAAAATACAGCTGTAAATTGTTCACATATAGACATCATCCCCTCTACTGCTGCAATCTCCTCCATACTGTCTACTATATCATATTTTCAACTGTAAAATAAAGGTAAATATGTCACAACCCCTCTAAAAGAACACACAAGGACTCTATGGAACCGTGAATGCATGGCCTTCAAGACTAACAATCTGGCACATTACCAAGGCATACACATAAAATAAGTTCAATTGGGTCTTCTTATATTTTTAAGAAAAAAACCCCCAGCTGTATATAGGTGAAGTGTAGTGATGTGCATGTGAGTTTATAAGTGTGATTGTGTGTCTGTGCTTCTTCCCTCCCTCCCGGCTCACTCCATCAAGCTCCCTTCACTAACAGATGTCTCCCCTCATTTACATGCTCTCTCCACCCACTAATGGAATTAGCCACAAGTTTCCTGAGGTGAGGCAACACACACAGACACAAAGACATATAGACACAAGTGTGTGTACTGTATTTGTATCTGTATACAAGATGTTTTTGCTTGTTATATTTTTGAGTATGCTGGAGATGAACTGCAAAGGTCAAACAGAAGACAAAAAAGACACAGCTCATTTTTTCAGAACTTTCTTCCTCATCAAAGAGGAAGAAAGTTCCTCTGTGGCCTTTCCTCATCAAAGACCAGCTACCAGAAAGTTAATCAGCAAACAGGAAGCCAGCAAATGAGCTAGAACTGGCTAAGTTACCACACATGTTGTTTACCCCATGTTTAGTTTAGTGGCTCACACTCACATTACTGTCAGTTTCATTACAATACATTTGGTGCGTGCTGCAGCTTAAATCAGCTTAAAGGCAGTGGTATTTAGGACAGTTGGTATGTATTTCCTTCCTATCTTCAGGTTATAGTCAAACATCGTTCTCTTCTTACACTGACCAAGTAGCTGCTCCATCAATCACAGGACCATAGCACTTTCATTCATTCTGTGTCTTTGCCCCATCATGGTGGAAAGAATTTACCATTAAATTCACAACTATCACTTCTCGTCCCATTATGCAACAAATTAAAAGAACTACTTGCCAGACATTGTGGTTATTAGTGGTGCTACTGGTGCTTGGGTACTATGCACCTTATAACTGCAATGAACACAACTTAAATTTGCCAAAAATGATCCCTCTGGAGGTTATTAACGGTTTACTAGCAGATTTTTAAAAAAAAATGTTTTACTTGAGCAGTTGTGTTTGTGTGATGGCTGAGTTAATTAATTTGCTGGTTGCAGCAAAAAGGATCTTGATCCCAATGAGAATTGACTGTGCCACTCTTGGACTGCTAAAGAAAATTATGTCTCATGATAGAGCTAAAGGTGAACTGAACCAGACCCAGGCTTGAAACTTTCCTTCCTATCCTTACCATGACCTTCAGAAAGTTTCAAAGCTCTTGCTAACATAGACCTTTTTCCCTCTTTCTTTTAACTGTCTCCTCTGGCCCTCGTGCCAATGGCGCTCTGTTTCCTATTGTTTCGTCCTTCATCTCTCTGTCAGCAGATCCCGTCCATCAATAGAGAACTGTCACTCACTAGAGTGACAATTGGCAGCTGTCGATAGTGTAGAGCGTCGCCAGTCTGTATACAGGCTTCAGCTCCTAAAATGCTATCAGCTGCCAATACAAACTCACACATGCACATGCACAGTTTGACATGCACAAGAGTGCAAAGACACGCACACATATACACACGCCTTTTTCTCTTTGCATCCTCATCTCACTTGATCATCGCTGACATAGGAAAATTTGGTTTGGTAGTAACGAGATCATATCAGATGAGGAAACAAAGAGCCACCTTCTGACTATTCAGTGTTTAGCAGCGTGCACACCCGCACGCACACATACATACACACATTACTGCACTGTTAAAGGTCTTTGACACAGACTAGAGTCACTGACACATGGCTCCCCCTTCTGGAGACCTATAAGACCCTTGGCAATGACATTCCAATCCCTGGTTACACTGTAGCACATTAACATTCATTAATTGATTCCATCATCCATCTATTCATTTAATCACTCCTCCCTCTCTCTGCCATCCCTTTCCCCTCACTTTATTATATTCTTCCTTCTTTCAGTTCCCCAGTACTTTTTCCGTGTAGTTGCTAAGCTTGTCTCCTTCCACCTCTCCTTTTCTATCTTTACTTTTCTGTTCCATGCTCCACCTTAGGTGCAAAGTGCATTTTTAGTCTCCTTGTCAGGCATGTGAGTACTACACTAATCATATTAAATTTGAATATCAACCCTCCGAGCATAATTCCAGATGATTACAATTTGGGTTTTTCATTGGTTTGGCTTCATTTTGATCTATTATGATAATGTACTCATTCAACACTGATATTTGGTGGGACAGTCAAAATATTACAACAAAATCACATATGGAAGGAGGCACAAAAATTCAGATAATAAGACATGTTTCAGTCTATAGCTATTTAGCCAGATTAATCTAAAATGTTTCATGGAAGGTAAAGTGAGCACATTATGTAGTACCTTGTAGTACCATATTGTAATAGAGCACTTCACTCTCAGGCTGCAGGCTTACTTGTGGTTCCTAGAGTTTCCAAAAGTAGAATGGGAGGCCAGCAGCACGGTCACATGATGGTTAGCACTGCTGCCTCACAGCAAGAAGGTCCTAGGAGAAAATGGATGGATGGATGGGAGGCCTTCAGCTATGAGGCCCCTCTATGGAATCAGATTCCAGTTTGGATTCAGGAGATAGACAACCTCTCTGCCTTTAAGACTAGACTCAAAACTTTCCTTTGTAATAAAGCTTACAGTTAGGACTCAATCGGGTAACCCTGAAACATCCCCAAGTTATGCTGCTCTAGGCTCAGGCTGCTGGGGGAATTCCTGTGATACACTGAGCATCTTTTTCTCCACTTACCTCTTTTCACTCCCCGGGTGTTTATGTACCATTATTGCACGTAATAAAATTTTGTCTCTCCTGTAGTTTGTGTTCGTCTTCATCTCTCTAAGCTTTCTTTTTCCTTTCTCTTTCTCCTCACACCTAAACAGTCGCAGCAGGTCGTGGAGGCTTCGTCCTATTAAAAGAGAGTTTTTCCTTTACTTTCCTATGCTTGCTCATAGGTAACCCTCTGATCGTTAGGGGTTTCTCTCTAATATTATAGGGTCTTTACCTTATAGTATAAAGTGCTTTGAGGCTACTGTTGTTGAGATTTTGTGCTACATAAACAAACCTGAATTGAAGTATGTGGGTAATAACCAGAGACTTGCTATAAAAAATGGACTTCGCATCCATGATGTCACCCATTGCTTATATAGCAAAGTCCCATTGCGAAGCAGGACAGTGTTTTCATCTTCGCCATTTTGGTGCTTTCAAAGTGAACAGGATAAGCAAGGGGCAGATCCGACCAAAAAATGGAAGGACACCGAACGCTAATAGGTTAGAGACTCAATAACACAGTAAAGAAAACACTTTTTAATCCTTTTTTGTGTTGAATGGGGATCATAATTTACAGCATGAGCTGTTATATTCAGTTAGATCTGAAATGAATGACTGAAACAATAAACTCCTCAGGAAAGTGTTTACTGAGGTAACACCAGCAGAGTTGAAGGGCCACTTTCCCGCATACTTCTTGACAGTCTCAATTTTTTGGAACCACACTAGCTGCCCTCTTCTGTCCATTAGAAAGAATGTGATTTTAGTCAATTCCACATTACTTTTCAGACTTGGAAGCTAAGTCCATCTTGTACAATTCATGGTCTAACTTCTCAGGAGGCTATGGCATATATCAACAAACTTACCCGTATTATTATACCATTATCAACTTTTAGATTTCTTGGACTCTGCTTATTTCCCAACCAATGACAGACTAAATGTCACAGTAAGGAAATGCCAAATATACACAAGCAAAGTTTAGGGAAAAAAATCACAATCGGGTCAAAGTTAAACCAGGTAAGTTGCACCATAATCTGTGATAGATTTTTATCACAGTTTGTAAAAAAAACAACATGAACTGCTTGTTTTATCTTCTAAAACAAGCGGGAGTCTGTTTAAAACCTGTATGCTGCTTGGATTTCCACTGCTTTCTGCTACCTCCTGCTTTTTTTTTTTAAATGTTAAAGCTGTAAAAGCACAGTGACAGTAACAGGGATGAGATGTGCCTGTCTGCTGTTCTTTACACACATGGCGTCCATCCATATGAGAAATGTGATTACAAATGAGAGCGTGAGAGAGAATGCAGAGTGCCACAGCTGGCATGGCATCTGGCTTGGCATATCGTTGCCCGGCCTTACCCACTGCCTGTGCGTTCTAATATGGCTGTCGACAAGCCCATTAAGAAGCTATTACTAAATGCTCTGTCTCTGCTCCTCTTCCACGCCTTACAGCACAGGCCCGGGGGACTGCCAGCAACATGAAGGAGAGGAAAAGGGGAAGAGAGACAGAAAGAAAGGGAAAAAACAGGTGAATGAAAACAACAGTGCCACACCAATTAGGACCATGGGAAGTTTCTGTTAAGAGGCTTAATATCTACATTTAATGATAAAATTGGTGTCAGATTGTCATGCCATAACATGTCATAACACAAAGTGAGGGCTCTGAACTAATGTTATTAGAATTTAGACATAGGAAGGAGTGTTGTAAAGTCTGGTCTAAATTATTTAAACTCTGAATAAGCTACAATGGATTGGAAAAAATGACTCCAGCTTATCCAATGTAAATGCTTTTTTTTTGTGTCATCATATGTTCAGTGAATAAGCCCTAAATGTTTTAGTGTTTGGTACAATGTACATGAAATCAATGCTGGTCGTATCATTATCTGCTGACACGCATGCTGGTGGTGTCAGCATGTGTGTGTGTCCAGATGGGCAATTTTTTTTTTCCCACAAAAGGCATCTCCCCACTTAATTTAGGATTAAACTGAAACCAGTATGGTGGCTTGCTTGCAAACTTTCTGATATATGACAAAAACAATCCAGCAAAATGTGTCAGATAGTCGGTCTTGTTTCAAAGTTTTTCACAAGTTCCCAGTGGCTTCAAATCATACTGGTAACCCCTGAATTTCATAAAGCATGGATCCTGGGACAGGTACTATTAAATAGGTCACTAGATTAGACTTTTTTTTCACACCTAGTGACTTAATTTACTGGAGAAAAAAAAAAAAGTTACATGAGGTGAGCCCCAACCTGAACTTACACACTCAAAGGAAGAAATGCACATAAAGCACACATGAAGACATCAGACACCATAATAACCACAGTGCAACTAATGCAATCAAAAATGTTTCTTTATTTGTACTTCTATTCATTTTCTCTGGGCAGGAGGAGGTGTAAACTACTTCTGCCAGCCTCAGAGTACAGACAAGCACACTTATCAATGATGTTGTATGTGAAAAACATCGTCCTAAATGGCTGGATGGGAGAACGGAGAAGCAAAAAGGCCAAGAAAGTAGGAAACAGAGAGGAAAAGCACAAAAAGAAACAACAGGAAAAACAGAGAAAATAATAAATTAAACATTTTTGCAAGTTTTCAAAATTAAAAGGTGCCAGTATGTTTGTTTTTTTGTTTTTTTTAATTAACATGTTTCAGTTTTGTTTTTGTTTTTTTTGCTGTGACTTTGTATCGAATCATTCCAGAAATCTAACAGGTTGATTTCAACTATGGTCTTTACCCACAATACAAAGCGCCTTGAGGCGACTGTTTGCTGTGATTTGGCGCTATATAAATAACACTGAATTGAATTGAATTGAACTAGACCTGACAGCTGAAATGTGTAATGGTGATTTTAAACTTCATATAGTTTTGAAGGCACATCCTCACATAAAATAAAACAAACAAAAAACTAGTATCTTATTAATATGGCTGATTAATGTTAGGATGTTATTCCCATTTCCTGGCTTTTGCAAATGTGGAAAGGGTGTACACACATTCATTAAGATTTGAACACACTCAGAAAGACTGTGTGCAATTTCCTGCTGCATGCGTGTGTGTGTGTGTGTGTGTGTGTGTGTGCGAAACAGAGAGCAAGTGTGTTTGGAGCGATGAATTGCTCTTTTCATGAGTGACTGTGACAGGTTTCTCATCAGGCCCTGAAGCCTCCTCGCAGTTAGAGACCATGTACAGCTCAGTTCCCAAACAACAAACACACACATGAACACATGCTGAACTGGGTGATGGTGTAAAAGAGTTTTCATTAAAAAAAAAACAGCACATCGTAGCAGTAGTTGGTACCACACGTGTGCGTGTTTGTGCATCTGAGCTGACTGCTGGAACTAAGCGGGGCTCTTAATCACGGCTGTAACGGGCAACATTACCAGCAGCGGCAGCAGGCTAATGATGAATGCTCGAGCCTCTGTGCAAACCCTGACCTCCTTTTCTGCTGTGATGCACAAAAAGCTCTAGTTTTCTCATCAAAAAAAAATCACACATCCATGTGCACCCACACAGGTATTCAGTTACACCAAAACATATATCTTAACAAAAAAAAAAACTGCCAAGGCAAACAAACATTGATTTAAAAAAAATGCTAGTGTGCTCACACACAAACACAACTTACTGCTCCATAGGTGGTGCTTAAGGCTAGCCAGGTTGCTTGGGAAATGTGTGTTTGCAGGCATAAAAAAGTATAACTTCCATTGGTAAGATAATCTAAAAAGTTACCCAGATATGTTAAATCTGGAACTGCAAGAAAATGACTGAGAGGTAAATGCGAGAAAGACAGAGGAGACAAAAGAAAAATAGGTGGTGGTAACATGAAATGTAAATGAGAGAAATAAGAGAGGGGAAAAAAAAAGATCAGCACATGAGAGAGACAGATGGTAAAAAAGATGTAAACAAGAAAGATTTTGCAACAGAGAGTGAGTAGTTATAAACGAATGTAAAGTTTTGATGAAGGACAAACTAATGTCAGGGAGTTGGGCGGTTTGGGCTTCCTGCTCCCCGGCTAGCACATGTGATCCCGCCTGTCACTCACACTCCATCGCCATGACAATCATCATAATGCCAACGCCTGGAGGCGGGGACAAGCCTGTCCTTGTAACAAACAGAAGCCCTCCGCAATCTGACGCCGACAACTGTTGAGAACACACACACACACACACACACACACACACACACACGAGCATGACAACTGTCATGCATTGATGCCACATAAACAGACAAAAATAAAGCAAATTCCACTGTAGATTTATAATGAAAGGTTTACTTTTCAGTAACTATGATGTGATTTGAAATGTTACTGTCACCCTTTCCAGGGAATGCTGCATACGTTGTCAAATTCATTCATTGCATAATATGCAGCATGTGGTCATTTGGACAGGTGTACATGTGTGCTTATACATTTATTTAGCCTAAGCATTCAAACAATGCATGTGAGTGTGTGATTAGTGTGTTCACATATGATATGTGTGTGTGTGTGACAGACAAGTGAGACAGAGATAGAGAGACAGTGTGTATGTGTGTGCGTTGGCCACAGGGTAGGGAACAGGGACTTGTCAAACTGAGGAAGAGATGGCAAACTGGATGGTGATGCCAGCTCGGTGTGACAGCTTCTTCACACACACACACACACGCTTGCACGTACACACATACACACATGCTCTAGCCCCCCCAAACCTGCCCTTGCCCATAATATAGAGCTGTGAAAGCTGGGATGCAGAAAGAAAACGAGACTGGTGGAACCTCCCTTTAACTGGAGGCTGATTAGTGCTTGTGTGTGTGTGTGTGTGTGTGTGTGTGTTTGTGGTGGGTTGGGGTTCAAAGTGTCACATCAATTTGTGGCTGTGCTGTTTCTGAAAGAGGCTAACCCCCCTGCCACTTAAGCTTAGCACATCAGTGAACAGCATACCGGCGGACAGGACACATACATGCGTCAGTTACGTACTTGGAATTATCCTAACCCTATACTTGCAGACCTACTCAGAACTGTAAGCATACACAGTTATATGGGGCTATACAGAACCTGACAGTCAAATTCCAAATGTTTCTGGTGTTGTATCTGGAACCTGTTTTGAATGGCTGTCGCAAAAACTATTCTTTTTGAAAAATAATGTTCTAATGCTCATTTAATCAGCATCTCATGCAATAATACCAGATACATCCACCATGTGAATAATAATAATAACAATTATAATAATACAATTATAATAATACTGATGAATTTGAAAACTTGCACCAGCATCTCCACACACCTGCACATTCACATAGATATGTGGGCAACAGTCCTTTAGTAGGACGCTCCACTGTACCTCTAAAACCAGAGTGGAAATCGTCAACAGTTGCTGGTTAGAAACCCCCAAGGGTGACCTGGCCAGGGCCCCAGACCACTTTAACCACTTGTCTCCATTAACAGGCTCGCAAATATTATTATGCTCCCAGGGGACCAGGCGTGCTCTAACCAGCCATTTACCCTCTCCCTCTCTCCTCTCTCATGTCTCCTTCTCTTTGCTGTGATGTTGCACTATGAAAGAAGACAGCAGAGAGAAAAATATGAGATTGATTTATTTGCTTCAGTGTTCTTTGGGATGGAGTCCTCTCCCACACTTTCTCTCCCATTTCTCTCTCTTTCTCTGGAAACTGAAACCAATTAGCGGGCAGTGCACTTGTAGCGGGGAATGTAGGGCAAGCGAGGAGTAATAAAAAAGTATTGACTTTTCTGTGACTGTATGCGGCGTGAAAGGGGTGCCGCGGCCTTGTCCGACATGAAAGGAGCTCCATTAATTTCACTTATTTCTCCCAGGCCCCTGTCAGGAGGCCCTAATGCGTCCCAGGCGCACTTCTCACATGCAGGCACTCAGACAGCACGACACAGCTTCAGCCTGGTTACTAAATGAGTTTACATTTTATATCAGTGAGAGAGAGAGAAGTTCAAGAGAAAAGAGTCATTTCTAATTCTGTGGTTGAGACACAAAGCAAGGCCTTTCATACATAGTTTATTTGCCCCAGCTTCAGCGCGCCACCCTTCTGCCATCTTGCTTTTTTTCACTTGTTCTGCATCATGTAAACCCGACCGTCCCAGAAAAGAATGACCTAAAGTATCATAACAGGAGCACAGCAAATAGGCAAGAGAATTTTTATTCAACTAATCATGTTAAAAGGATAGGGCGACACAGTGGTTAGCACAGCAAGAAGGTCCTGGATATGAATCCACCACTGAGACCTTTCTGTGTGGAGTTTGTATGTTCTCCCCATGTTTGCTTGGGTTTTCTTTGGGTATTCTGGTTTGATCCCATAGTCCAAAGATACACACTTAGTGGGGTTAAGTTAACTGGTGATTCTAAATTGGCTGTAGGTGTGAATGTGAGTGTGCCTCTCTGTTTTAGCCCTGCAACAGGCTGGACCTGTCCAGGTTGTACTTTGCCTCTCGCCCTATGAAAGCTGGGATAGGCTCCAGCCTCCTCGCGATCCTGGAAAGGATAAGCGTCAGAAAATGGATGGATGTTAAAAGTATGCATCTCCTTTGTATTGTCTTTGTATTGTGGACTTACACATTTGCAGGATTTCTTACACATTGGAGTCACAATATAAAGAGAAAAAAAAGCATGTGCAATTTTACTGCATGCAAACGCAAATAAAAAGAGTAGGTGCTTCAAAACCCATTAGGTGGTAGCCACATGTGTGGTGGTATAATAAAACTTTTGTGAAATTCAAGTCTACCTTAAACAGTTTAAAGAGGTGTTTGGTGCATTTTCCATGACTTTATCACATTTATTGCAAAGATTATTCCAGCTCCTGATTAATAAAAAAACAGCAAAGACAGGCTTAGAGAACTTTTCTCATCTTGCACTTAGTGATGGCCTAATGCCACCAGGTAAATTGCATTTATCTGGAATTCCAGCAGCATTGAGTATGTGCATGTAACCTTGTGTCTGCATGCTTGCATACACTTTATGTGTATGCTTGAGGTGTACACACCCCATCTGTATGTGTGTGTGTGTGTGTGTGTGTGTGTGTATGTGTGTGTGTGTGTGTGTGTGTGTGTGAAAGAGCGAAGAGTGAGAGGCTATCTGCAGACAGAAACTAATCAGTGTGTGTGAGATAAGAAAGCAGCCTTTATGGTGTATGGTAATCAGCCCCCCTCGGCCTGCCACCGCCATGCATAATCACCACGACTTATTCACATGATTGATGAAATATGCGTCTGTGAAATCTGAGCCGCTTTTGTTATCATCCTGTTTTTCCCTGCTCTCCTCTCTCTTTCCTTTTCTCTCAATCTTTTTTTTGTCTGATTCAACCTCTCTGTCCCTCTCTATATCTCTCCCCTGCTCTGCAGTAGCCAAAGATGTTTGGAACAATGTACAAACAAGAAATTACACCCACAGTATGGGGTCCCTCTTACAAACACACACACGCATACCCACACACACTCAACACGTACTTTCTTCTCATACGGTAGTTACATGATGCATAGTAGATGCATACAAAATACTGTATTAAGAGGAATATGGAGGAAAAAGGGGAAAGGAAATGAGCAAAGAATAAGACTGACTAAATGAGAAGACATATTAATTGTTCAGTCTTGCAAAGAGTGTGAACGAGTAGGCTGGATTAGAAGGGGACGAGAGTAGAGAGAGAGAGAGAGAGATGAAGTGATAGATGAAATTAGATACATGCTTCAGAGAACTCGTCATTGACATTCAATCACATTAATCTGTGAACAAATGCAGACTTCAAAACTAATGCATCAAGAAGAAACAAACAAACAAAAAAAAAACATTTAAACAAAGGCAGCAGCAGCTCCTATCAAAATGCAGCTACCAGAATGAGTGGCTATAGTTGCCAAGTGTCTGGCCATGGTGACAAAAATGTTATTAATAATGAGAGTAATAATCCTATACAAAAAGGGTTACCATAAAAAAAAATACAGCCATAATGGGAATTAATTAGCATAACTTAACATCTTTATTGACCTCACCTTTTCCATGCCACCATGGTTCAAATACGACAAGCTTCATGCAATCCATTATTCTCTATCATCATATTGCTACTGGTTATTTCATTGATTCAAACAACGACTGGACTTGCTGGTTTACATTTCATTACACACATATAGCAGAAGGCTGAAGCAGACTCCTCAGATTTTCGAAGGGTAAAGAGGTCCAGCACTTGTAAGAAATCATAGCTTATGCTTGGCTGCTTTTCTTTTTTGAATAAGAAAATAACTAAATATGTAGTCCTAGTTTTCTATTAGTTGTTGTAAATGCCCTGTGGGGCAAAACAGCAGAATTCTGGTCACCTCCTAAAGACATTCACAGTGCAAAAGTTGATAAAAATCAAAAGTATCAGGTTTTTGCCAATTTTCCATGCCAATTCTAATGTCAGAAGAGGGTTACAGACACTGGCCATCTGACAAGTATACTAGCACCCTAAGGCTTAGAATAGGAAAGGACTAGGAGAGACAAAGCCTAGGAGGAGGGCTGCAACTAGGACTTTGATTTGGGTTGAAAGTAGGCATTGGGGGAAGGTGGGGGCTGAGAGTGAGGGTAAGATTAAGACTTGGGCTGGGGCTGGTGAATTAAGGCCCCCAGCCTCAGGGTGCTATTACACATCTATAATGAGAAACGGAGAAGAGGGAGGCTTGTCTTTGGACCTCGGCACACCTTAGATTAAATATGCACAATTCCCATGCAAAATGGGCTACGAACAGCCGGGACCAGCATTGCTGTCTAATCCCCTGTGCTGGAGTTGTTTCAACCAGGGTTAACAGGCTCATCAGTCAACACCGGCTGCTTTGCACAGGACATCAAGGCCATTTGCTGGTTTAAGTGTTTGTGATTGCTTCCCTTTTCAGGTCCCATCACCACCCCCAACCCCCAACACATATTCCCACACTGGCTAAGGAACATATGAGCCTTTAATAACACACACATACATGTTCAGGACACATATGCACATATGGTACATTTACTATTGATAAAAGGGTGGCTTTCAAACAGACATTAATCTGCTTATAAAGTTACAAAAGCAAATACACAAAAAAACAACATACCCTGAAAAATAAAACAGGACTCACACACATGGCAACATATACACACCTTGTAACTCAAATAGATAGATACAAAATGCATCCTGTGTGCACATCCAAAAGGGCAACCTCCAGGCCTAGAAAAATTAAGCCAATGTGGAAGTGCCAAAAATGGCAGCGCACTTGAGGGAGGCTCTAGCCTTGACCTCTAATAATCCTAGTCACACTGGACCTCTTTACAGTGTATAGTCTTGGTGCCTTTTGGAATATATGATAAATAATATTGCCTGCAGTGTGTTTAAGTGTAGATAGTCCATCCAAATCCATCCAAGATGTATGTGCTCATTGTTTGCAAGC